>JBBDHG010000175.1:455000-465000 GCA_037951165.1 Lophius americanus
CATCCACCTCACTCCCAGAGAACATCTGAACATAGTTAAATCTGCAACTTCCAGCTCTGCCTCCTGTCTTTTGTTTCGACAGTGCCATTTAATCATGAAAAATGTATTTTCATTAACACTTTGGCCTTTATCTGGAATCACAGTCACACAGTTCAGTCATCTGTTAGATGCTTTTACAGAGGGACCCTTTTCTCCTCTAAACCATCCAGCAGAGCTGCTGTCACTAACATCTTGGAAACTTTTCCCTTCCTGGAGTCAATAGACTGCTTTGGGACTAAATTACTAATTACTTGCTGCACTTTTTAATGCACAATGGACCCCTTTGTTCATATGCACATGTCTGTTTGCATTAATACTGTAATAGAATAATAATATTTGTCAATTATTCTTACATCACTACAATACATTGTCACATTCCTAAAATGTTTCTCCCTCTGAACTCTATCGTACGCTTTTTCTAAATCCCGGAAGACACAATGCATCTCCTTCTGGCCTTCTCCACACTTCTACTACAGCTAACACTGACAGCAAACATTGCATGAAACCATACTGCTGCTCACAAATTGTCACCTCTTTTCTTAAACTGGCTTCCACTAATTTTTCCTATATCTTAATTTTTTGGCTCCTGAGCTTCATACTTATGTAGTTCTTACAGTATGTTTTATTTTGTTGCCTCTGATTACACTGCACGGTATTATTAGTCAGATTTTACATCATTTCTTTTCCCATTCATTTTCATGAGTATAAAATAAACTAGGATGAACGTAACAAGAATTGACTGCACCTACCTCCTCAACTTCAATATCCTCATAGTTAATGTCTTCAAATGGATATCCAGGAGGTGTTTCCAGTATGTCGGCGGGTGGTAAAGTTAGAGACATTACTAGCTACTAGCAGCTAGTAAATTACTGAAAATTAGACAAATGAAAGCAAAAAAAAGTTATTAACGCACAGGTAAGCCGACCAAAAGGATTTACAGGTTTGCAAATCACATATCACCCAAAGATGAATAACAACTTAAACGGTAGTAACTTGGAAAATCGAGCTGTCAAGAGACCAGCGACTTAACGTTAGCACCAAAATGCTAACTAATTAGCTAAAGCAGATGCCCTGCTATTACCTGCACGTCATTGTAAAAGTAATTGGAATTCGCTTTAGTTGTCAAAAACCACATCTGCAAACCAGCACTGATCGTCATGTAACGTTGCAGCAAGTAAAAACACTGAAAAATAAATAAAGATACGTAAGGCCTACGAGCTATGAGCTAGCCTGGTTAGCCTGTACGCCAACTCCAGTTAGCAGGACTTCTTAGCTTCATCAAACTGACCCTTCGCAGTTAACTTGTCACCGGTGCCAGCCGTCCGGA
This sequence comes from Lophius americanus, assembly GCA_037951165.1. Lineage (NCBI taxonomy): Eukaryota > Metazoa > Chordata > Actinopteri > Lophiiformes > Lophiidae > Lophius > Lophius americanus. The sequence goes on from JBBDHG010000175.1 coordinate 456,367, forward strand.
CATGAGGAGGTTTTCTACTATTCATGTAGGGAACCGCGGGGGACAACGTCCGTTTTCGAAAAGAGTCGCTCTACTTCCACTTGACAGCCAGACATAACTTTTTCATAACTCGTCAGGCTGGCTAGCTACGAGTGTATTTTTATTCTCCGCAGGAAAAGCTACAACAGGAAGTGGGTGCGTACCTGAATTCTTTCCCCTGTAAACAACCCTCCAGACCGTTCCACTTTCATATCACTAAAATGTTTACCTGATTTCCTGCTTTTTAACCAATAAAAAACATGGTGACACTATTTTCCAGAACTGTTTGAATGCTACGGAAAGTTCTTCATAAAGTGTTATTTTGGATTCTTTTTTTTAAAATAGAGTTTTTCCAAAAAGTTAGTTTCAATATATTAAAAAGACTGGAATCTGATGGAGCTAATAACAATAATAACACCAAAATTATTATTATTATTATTATTATTATTATCTTGTGTTGTACGGGAGAATGTAACAACATTATTATATACTGCTTAAATTTTATAGTTTACTAGATTTCCTCAGAGGCTGTCTCGTCTTGAACTTCCTGTAAAATGGTAATTAAAGAGTTAACTTAACTTTTGATTTGCATACATGTGTTAAAACAACCCTCTAAGCCAGTCGTTCTCGAGGGACTCGGGTCCAAGAGGACGTTCTGCTGAACTTTGAAGAATAAATTCTAACCCTTGAAAGCAGAACCGTTCTCCATCAGAGAGGTCAAACTTATGTAATGTCAAATTAGGTTTGTGAGGAGGGGTGTAACATAAACAAGCGCTGGATGAATGCTGATGACATGCTGCGCTCACAGGGACTAATAAGGCGAGTTCCCAATCCAGGGTTTCCAAACCAGGAGGCTGGAAGAACTTATGCTAATGAGCATGGACTCGTTTATGGAGATATGGAACAGAGGGATTTTAATGGCAGGAGACTTCGTTCTTCCCTGAAATAATTATTCTGATGGCTCACTTCAAAGGTGATTAAATTGCGTTCACCTGGCCGTCTGTCTGGGACTACCTGCATCGGCATAAGGTTTGGTCTTTACGGTCGACAGGAAGTTTATTGGTTTATCCTCGACTGCCTGAAACAAGAGGGAGCGACTCCCCTTCCATCAGGACAGGTGCTTCGTGTCCCTGCAGCCGTCAGACGTCGTCACCCATCAATACGACAGACGCGATGAAGACGAGTCATGTCCTACGAGGCAAAGACTAGACAAGTATAGACTAGAATAGAATAGACTAGATTAGAGTAGAGTAGACTAGAATACACTAGAATATAATAGACTAGACTAGACTAGAATAGAATAGAATAGAATAGAATAGAATAGACTAGACTAGAATACACTAGAATAGAATAGAATAGACTAGACTAGAACATAATAGACTAGACTATAATATAATAGAATAGACTAGAATAGAATAGAATAGAATAGAATAGAATAGACTAGACTAGAATACACTAGAATAGAATAGAATAGACTAGACTAGAACATAATAGACTAGACTATAATATAATAGAATAGAATAGACTAGAATAGGCTAGACTAAAATATAATAGACTAGAATAGACTAGACTAGAATAGAATAGAATAGAATAGGCTAGAATAGACTAGACTAAAATATAATAGACTAGAATAGACTAGAATAGACTAGAATATAATAGACTAGACTAGAATAGAATCGACTAGAATAGACTAGACTAAAATATAATAGACTAGAATAGACTAGAGTAGACTATAATATAATAAACTAGAATAGACTAGAGTAGACTAGAATATAATAGACTAGACTAGAATATAATAGACTAGACTAGAATATAATAGACTAGAATAGACTAGAGTAGACTAGAATATAATAGACTAGAATAGAATAGACTAGAATAGACTAGACTAAAATATAATAGACTAGAATAGACTAGAGTAGACTATAATATAATAGACTAGACTAGAATAGAATACACTAGACTAGACTAGACTAGAATAAACTAGACTGGACTAGACTAGAATAGACTAAAATAGAATAGACTAGAATAGACTTGGAGACTTTCCCAGCGGTCTTCCCCCCCTTTTAATGATGTGGTTTATGATGCTGATGAGATGCGGTCAGCTGAATCCTCCAGACGGTAAACATTTAATATTCTTAGGGTAACGTTGTAAACTGTCTGTGAGGACAAACGTTCTCAGAGAAATAGAAGGAATGATGAGTTCCAGTCTGGGTTTTTGCAGAACACAGAAAATGGAAAAAGAAACAGATTTTCTCAGGTTCCCCAGTCTGGTGCTGCTCTTGATCCAAATTTAAAGTGCATTATAAATGAAATGTATAATTATTATTATTATTACCATAACCTGAGTGGAGACAACGGCTGCTTTCCTCCCACCGCGGTTCTGTTTCTCAGACTTTTCATCTTTATCTGGAGCAGGATAATAATAATAGTAATACATTTAATTGGATCAGGTGGCCAGGAGTTTATGACAAGCTGCAATTAACCTCCATTCATAAACCGGACCCCAACACCGGATCTTAGATCCCGATGGTCTCCACCAGGCCTGTAGATATAGCCCGAACAGTCGAGGGTGTAACTACAGGCTTATAAACTATTATAAACCATTTCATGAATGATTTTCAAGTTTTTATACATTTAGACACTAGCGTGAGGAAGAACTGGATGGATTTTGGGAGAGGAGGGTTGTATATTTCCGACACTAGGGGGAGCTTATCTCCAAAAGTGTTCAGACCAGGTTTCTGGTCCTTGACTAGATGGAGTCGTCCGTCTTGTCGTGAATCCGTCTTGTATAAATCATATTTTATTGTAATAGTTCTATTTTACTCACGAGGGGGATTTTTTAAATTATTATTATTTATTACCAAAAACAGTATTTCTGGGCTTTACTTCCTAAGCGTCGGTCCAATTCTAGGAGATCCATCTTGTATATATTTGACTTTAATGGTTCAGACTTCACCCATTAAGGTGAGCTTAATAAATATTCTGTTCTAGGAAGACACTGTTTTATGGACACAACCTCACTTTTAGTGGGAGGAGTTGTCATTTCCAATAGAACCAAAGGTCAAAAAAGGACAAAGGAAATGATCACATGAAGAGTTTCAATCTTTTACAGAGCATTCCAACTATTCTTTTTTTCAGGGTAAGGGTCGAACTTCCTTTGAGTGTCATTAAAGTCTGAATAACTTCATGTGAAATAAATGAGTGGGGACATCTTCAGGTTCCTCAGGAGTCGGAGGGAAGGCGATCCATCAGTCAGTCTGAGTCCCTGATGTCTCTCACACTGATCAGGGATCAGCGTTATGTGTCGCCGTGGCCACAGGATGATGCTGTTGTACTTCGGCAGCCGTCCTCTCCTCCCCTCACTCCCCTCTTTCTATGAACTTATGTAAGGCCAGTATTTTCCATCTGCAGCTGCACACTTCTTTTCTCACAATCACAACGCCTTCATTTATATTCTTATGTCGGCGTCAGCACTCTCCTACACGGGAAATAATCTGTTTCCTCTGCAGAGTGGTGATGGATGACGCTCACTCGTGCAGCTGATGAACATTTGTCTCGCGTTTAGAGCTTCTAAGTGTTCCAGGTCGGCGTTATAGATGTCTCTGTCCCCGCTAAGGCTCACGTTCTTTAATCGGAGTGGAGGGAAAACAGACCCCTGTGCGTAAATGTTCACCCAAATCATTTCCTATAAGTGGCGTTCCTTCCACTGCCGCGTCCCGACACCAAGTCGCTAGGGGACCGCCGCTGAAAATCATTTCAACTTTATCTAGAAGCCGCGCTCACTTGGGCCGAATTCTTTTGACGGATGGAATACACTGCTGGAGAAATAATCCCACAGGCTAATTAGAATTAGAGACAGGAGCTGTGTCTGCAGCCCAATCCCCAGAAGAGTCACAGTCTGAACCCGGGAGGGGCTGAAGTTCTTCCACTCGGAGAATTACCCTTTGAATGAACTTAAAAAAGTATTTCCACATGATTAAATATGTGTCTTTAAGTTTGAAACTGTTGGGTTGCTTTAACTTCATTTACTTGGTTTGGATCAATATAATCAGTAAAGGTTTATTTAACATAATTACCACCAACTATATTCATTAAGGTTAATTAAACTCACTTACATGGAAATAGGTCTAACTCCATTTATTAAGGCTGCTCCAACTCATTTGGCAGGAATAAAATGATCCTTTTTTTTATTCCGGCCATCACTGCTGCATCCGTGTCCGCCGCCGCAGTTCCTTCGTGTTAATGCGATAAGTCATGAAACTATTCCTTGGATAATTCTCAGATTTTATACCATCATAGACCTCAACGCGTGGAAGAACTGGATGGATTAGGTTGCGGTTAGAGATATATCTTGGACACTAGGCGGAGCTTAATCTCCAAACGTTTCGGGCCATAATTACTAAACCGTCTCACCGGTTTAGCCCAAATCTGGTGCAGAAGAATCGACTGGAGGAGATTTAACGCGTAAATAATAGTTCATATTTTTCTCACAGCGGGGAACCTTTTAAAAAATTAAAAAACACTTTTTCAGAAATAACCTAATTTGAGGTTTTCCATCAAGGGGATTGCTTGTACAACGCATGGGATTAGGGTCCTTTCGGGACCCTAATCAACTTCAGGAGAACATTTTCTCCTGAAGTTGATTGGAAGCAGGAAAAATGGTGAAGTGTACGGATCCGATTATCTCCAGAACCTGCAGGTCTTGTTGGGTGTTTCTGGTTTGCAGTGATTAGTAGCTACTAAAGGAAGGACTCCTGGTGAACTGGTAGGATGGGCGCCAACGGCTCACTGATGCCTGTGGGGATTGACAGCTGGCCCTAGTGCATCAGATGATTGACAGGTTTCAGAGCACACAGTACATCGACTGCTGTGGCACAAAAGTTGCACCGTAACAATATATGTTAGGTGGTTTTAATGTTATGAATGGGTGCCTCAGCCAGACTACCACCCAACAAACATAGAGGGTTTTGAATATCTCGGACTGGGCTCTGATGTCCAGACTGTCTGAAGCTGGAGGAATGTGAGCGTCCCTCCTTAAACGTCTGTTTGTTTTCCTCTCTCATACACACATTTTACATTAAGCGCTAGTATCTGTTTACTAAGAGAATCCATCATATTTAAACGTATTACAAATCTGCTGGATATCATCAAGAGTTGTGGATTTGTTCTCCCAAGAGCTCCCGTGGGATCCATCTGGGTAAACAGCACGTTTCATCAGGAGCCACCGGCTCAACAGGCCTGTTTGCAGATCTGTTCTGGCTCTGGCGGGCCTGACTGATGATGGTGTGATCATGGAAACAAACGTCTTGTACGCAGCCGTTCAAAGCCTTTTCAAATGGATGCGGTTTTCTTTTCTGTGAAAGGGACCACTTGGAAGTTCTGGTAGAACTGAAGCACTGCTCCCATGGACTTCCTGTTAAAGATTCATTTATCTGACCTATCGAACCTGACGGTGTCCATAAGCTGTGATTCTTTTGAGGTTTGCAGACCTCCAACAAACATCTGCTTCTTCATCATGGAGGAGCTGAAGCCTTCGGTTATTCCTCCCATCTTCTTCTTTGGTACCCTGAGCGCTCATCATCCCGCGTTCAGCTTCAAACACCTGGGCCGGCGGGAGGAAGAAATGTCCGTACCCTTGAGCAAGTGGACAGTATGGAGGTGAGAACACAGAGGAGCGTTCTCCAGAGGGGGGGCGGAGGAAAGCAGGGATCAGGGGCGTTCTTGTTCTTTGCGACAAGAACCTGCAGGACTGTATTTGGAGGAGACAGCAAGAAAGAGTAGACAGAGTTTCAGATCTGCTGCTTCTCAACTCAGAAGCCCCTGAAGAAATCATTACGGTCGGAGGAACTAATTTCTTTTCGGTGCCACTGGGTCAGACGTACGACCTTTGAGGGATTTAGGAGGATTTAGCAGCATCTGTCTGCCTGACCAGAGATGTTCCCTCCAGCATCTGTTCAACACAGGGAGAGATCATGTGACGTGAAGGCGATGGTCCGCTGTCCATGTGCAGTTCGGAGGGCAGTGGGAGAGATGGTTTGAAGGACACCGTCTTTCCTCGTCTGTTTTATCAGTGTTTAAACCCGCGGAGCGCTCAGACAGTGATGGCAGCTCGGTGCCCTCCAGCTGAGGCTGAGGCTGGTAGAACTGGTCATAACAGGAAACACATTCCAAACTCAGGGAACACAGGTTGACATTTTTACTGACGTTCAAACTATTAATGATTGTGATTAATGGTAGAATATCAACTGTTTGGTTGAGCACATTTTGAGTCTCTTATTTCTTCTTGAAAAATGTGACGGAGCCCCTTTATAATGTGAGCCAGTGGCAGCAGGTATATGATAAAGAGTAAGGGGCCAAGGATGGAGCCCTGATGGACACCACACCTAAGAGGGACCACTGAGGAGGAGGAGGCCTTAACTATTCCATGAGGAGGATTTCTAAAGCATATTAAAGCATGTGACTTACTAAACAAAATTATGCAACGTGGTATGACGAAAAAAGTTTGACAGTGTTTTTCGTAAAAATCAACATTAACTATGATTTCCAGCTCTTTCAACTTCCTAAATATGGATAACCATCTCTTTGCTGACATGAAACTCAGGAGAAACCTAGACTGAGGTTTTGGAATAGTTCTGGAGCTTTGTGACCCGGCGTTTATCTCCTGGCCTCCTTTGCAGATGAGGAGGCGTGTGGCAGCTGCTCGGGTTGCCCCTGCCTCGCCACGGTTGATGAACTGTGACAGCTGATGTCTGAGCAGCCAGTCAAAGAAACTGGCTGTAATGAGGAGTCTGCAACTTGAGAGACAGATGCCATTCTCTTTCAGATAAAGTTATTCCCTGCTCCCGTCGGCACCGGTTCCGGCAGGCTCAATGTGCCGCTAGTGGTCACGTGGCGACACACACACACGTATAAGGTTATAACTTGGCCCTATACGTGGGAAAAAGGATCTCTATACCTACTGATATAAAATGTTGATTCATGACTCCATTCCGGCTCTTGGCTTCTTGTGGAGCAAAGTTCTTGTTCTGGTCGGACAAGAACGGCCTTCAGACTTGTTGGCGTGGCAGTTGGAGTCATAACTGTACATCATGCTAGGTTAAAGGTGACTCTGCTACGTTGAACTCGAACAAATGTTATTTTTAATAAGTGCATAATAATAATGTGCATCTGTATAAAACTAAAAAGAATGTTGGTGGGTTTACTCAATCCAGGTATGTTAACAATATCCATCTGAGTTGTGTAAGAATCAATATAGTAAGATAGTTAAAATGCTCTCCAAAATGACTGTTTGATTGTAAAGCTCATGTGAATTATATACCAAAAATTACATTTCAAATATCTCCACAACTATCAGGTGTATTTACATCACCTTGTTTTCTATGGACAGGTGAGAGCTACAAATATTTCCAGTGTTAGTAACATTGAACCTGTTACTATGTGTGAGTAATCTGTTACTTTATGTGAGTAAACTGTTAGTATGTGTGAGTAATCTGTTACTGTGTGTGAGTAATCTGTTACTGTGTGTGAGTAATCTGTTACTATGTGTGAGTAATCTGTTACTGTGTGTGAGTAATCTGCTACTATCTGTGAGTAATCTGTTACTGCGTGTGAGTAATCTGTTACTGCGTGTGAGTAATCTGTTACTGTGTGTGAGTAATCTGTTACTGTGTGTGAGTAATCTGTCACTGTATGTGAGTAATCTGTTAGTATGTGTGAGTAATCTGTTACTGTATGTGAGTAATCTGTTACTGTATGTGAGTAATCTGTTACTGTGTGTGAGTAATCTGTTACTATGTGTGATTAATGCAGTTATTTGTACACTTGGCTCAGGTACTGTCTGAGTTATGATACTTTAAGGTCCCGGTGGAAAACTGGTTAGTTAGAACCACCTCATTTTAAATCCTCCGGTAATCCATGTTTTTGAGTATTGCAGTAAAAAGTCTTGTCTCTAAGAAATGACTCTTAGTTTTTCGGTATATAGAAAGTCTCTTTCCCAGCCGCTGGTGTGACCCTGGTGTGACCCTGGTGTGACCCTGGTGTGACCCTGGTGTGACCCTGAGTACCTTGTACTTTTATGTTACAGGTTTAGACCACGCCTCCCCAGCAGTCACAAACTACCAGACGCTCACTTGCATACGTTGGATAATTTGCATTAATTAGCATAGTTATCTGTATGGACGGTGTTTCAGCATCTACTCAGATGTTTTGGACCTTATCTCTCATTTGAAGGGTTTTAATCCATCTCTGGAGCAGCAGCTGATGATGTTCAGGACAGGGGGGGTAATAGGATTTGCATCCAGAGCAGGTTAGATAATATTCTTTCCTTCCTCGCTTCCAAACTTGGTGATGTCCACAGCTGTTGGATCGGCGCCCATCAGAGTAAACCCTGATGTGTGCGAGACAGATCTCCTGCTCCGTTCATACGTAGTAAAATGTTACCAAATGGGAGCAATGGTAGGAAGTTAGTTCTGAGAAAGAGAGTTTCTCATAGAACAAGCTCCCCCTTCTGACCGAAATATGAACTATGTGAGTAAAATATGAAGATTAGGAGATAGATGGATTTGGACAAAACGGGGCCAACGGATGAGAAATGATGGGCTAAAATATACAACCAAC
>JBBDHG010000175.1:470000-612461 GCA_037951165.1 Lophius americanus
AAGGAAATCTTGACTTTCTCAGTTAAGATGTTGGGGATCCTTCATCTCCCCTCGGGCCTTTATTGGTATCTTTTCTTTCTGGAGAAATCCAAGACATCGAAGTATCTCTTCTCTGCCATCGGAGAATCTGACAGACTTTTTCTAGAAGACTCCCAAATTTTTGTTGCCCCCAACTTGTTGGAGAGAAAGAGAGAGAGAGAGAGAACAAGGGCAAGAGAGTGAACATCCATCTATTTTCTCCTGCTTACCTGGGGTCAGGTCGTGGTAGCAGCAGGCTAAGAAGGGTATTCCAAACATCCCTCTCTCCAGCAACACTCTCCAGCTCATCGTGGGGTATCCCAGGATATTATTATCATTATTGCTGTCATCAGTGGCCATCACCCAGGTCAACAACAGAACCAGCCATGATCCATGTGATCCTACAGGAGGAAAAAGCTTGTGGGAGGGATTTGCAAAAAAGGAAGAGAGGGCATCTGCCCCCCAAACCCAGACCGTGAGATGGACTGGGGTGAACCTGTTAACTAGAACTTCTGGCTCCATTTCTTTCATAATGTTATTCCTGGTGTGACTGATGGTGAAACTGTCTGAGGAGACTTGTTGAGGCGGCCGTATGTGGGGGATTGGTGGCGGCGTGGACCAACAACCCTATGCCGCGGTGAGGGTGAACTTTTCATGTGTCGTTTAATGGGATTCATAACCTTCAGCTCAGAGGTTATGATGTCACGCCTGTCCAACAGTCGGGTGGTTTGTCTCATTCTTATTCTCGTCATTCTTCATAAATATCTAGATCTCTCACGTAAAGTGGGAGGAGCTTGACAAAAAACAAAATGGTCTTTCCAACACTGGAGGACAGCTGGTCCATGGTGGAGGTATGTGGTCTATTGAGTTCCCTTCCCTGATGTAAACCTGTGGATCTTCTTTTAGGATGGACACTGACCAGGATCCAAATGTTCTGCTGAAGGCTTGGCAAAAGTGTGACAATGATATCGTCACTACGATCAACGTGATGAGATGGGTAGGTCTTTCTTTTATATATATAGTGTTTTGAATAAGGACTGAAGCTTGGTTTGGGTTTCTACCACCGTTAAAAGTTCTGTCTCAGACTAAACCGTGTCAGATCCTCTTGTTAAATTTGACACAAAACCACCTGAGGAAACACATTAATAAAGATTTAAATGATAATAGAAACACGAGAACACATCAACCAAACTCTCCTGATAACAGGAGATCAGACTCTGTCGTCACTGAGGTGGAATTTTGTCCCACTCCTCTTTGCAGATCTGCAACACTAGAGGGTCTGCAGAGAAACATTCACGAATGGGAGCCCGAATATATATATATAACCCTAACCCTTTAAATGCCTTTACTGTCACGGGACGGCCACTTGGACTGATAAAATACAAACTCCAGCACCTTTGGGCTTCAGGCCTTCATCAGGGCCTGGGGGGGATGACCAATGAGATTTTCCACCTGCATGAAGGAGAAGGACAAAGGTGTTGGAGTTTCTATGCCGTGACATAAAGGCCTTTTAGTTGTTAAAGGAGAGTCCCTTGGAATCACCTGTATCCTGTGTTTTTTGTTTTTTTTAAATATTCAGTTTGTATTTGAAGCCCTAACCCAGTTTGTTCTGAGAAGGACAGAGAAATAATTGAATAATCTTATTTGCTGTGTTTTTATTCAAAATCATTTTTCCAGGGGTTGGACCTATTCCTGGAGACGATTAGCGAGCAGCAGATAGAGGATCGGCTGATAAGTGCGTCAGAGATCTCCCGCGGCTACAGCCAGAAACTTCTCGTCAACACTGACTTTGAAGAATCGACTTCAGCCAAAGCCCTGCTGGAGTACAGCATGGATCCACATCGCTCAAAACAGGTCAGCGTACACTGTCTGTACATTGATTCCTGTCAACCGCAGGCAGGCAGCCGGACGGTGGTGAAGATATTTGGAAGAGTTTCTGAAGATGGGCTAACTGTGTCTGGCCTTGATGGCTCATCTCTGGCAGAGTTGATATGGAAACCGTCACTGAAAGCTGCACCGGTTTTCTCCCTCGATGGAAAAACAGCAGAAAATTTCCACAAAAGCTTCATCCGGTTTCTTATGGAGCGGGGAGTCAACACGGTTTTAGAAATAAACCAGGAGAATCACCGGGTTTACAAGGTGTTGAATGAACAGAACTCATTTTCTGAATACCGAAGGCCCAAGAGACCCGTCGATCCTTCCACACAGTACGACCACCAGCAAATCCTCATTCTGGACAATTATGCAACCGCGGAAACAGCGACCTATCTTTATGACAAGCATCCGAATAGTAGCTCAGTCTATGTTCTGGATAGTGAGCACAAACCTAAGCTGATTCATGGTGAAGCCGTTCCTCTGACAGAGGGAAGCAGACTGGTGCTGGTAGGCCATGGCGGCAGAGACCGCTACAGACAGATGACACTAGCGTGGTTCAGTGCAAAAGAAGTTGCAAAAATCGTGAAAGAAACTTTCAGGGTCAGTGATCAAATAAAAACCATCAGTGTGGTCGCCTGCGAGGTCGGATCGGATAGGGCGTTTGTAGAAACCCTGCTGAAGGAGCTCCGTGAGACCGCCAAAATCAAGACGGAGCTGCACATCAGGAATGCTGTCCTCCAGGTCAAACAGACCGGAGTGAAAATCACTCAAGAGATGCTCTCTAAAGATGAAATGCAGTGGCGACATACGGATGATGGGACAGTAGTGGTGGCAAATCTTGACCGGAATGGAAACGCAGTTATTAGAAATGAGTCACGCAACAGAGTAGAGCCAGTTTTCACCAACGAAAGGAATTTTCTGTATATCAATGAGAGAAAGCGCTACAAGACCTTCGAAGACAGTTGGACATCAAAGCCACGGAGATTTATTGACCAGAATATATTTGGAAATATGGACCAGAATGCTTTAAATGAACTTGAAGCTCTGTCCTGGGCCTTCTTTGACGAAGACTTGCCCGTTCCACAAGAAGTAGACGTTAATAACCTTCGGTCTGGCGATTACATAATAGGGAAACATTTTAATAATAGCGAACAGATTGCTTGGATTTCAGATGAGGACAAACTACAGGACATTCTCTCCAAGTGTTTTGAGATTAATTCAGGAGAAGATGTCAGGAATGTCATCCGTCACTATATCAAGTCTGGAGAACATGAGCCCACATACCTGATGGTCAACCACTGGATTTATATTTTCAATTCCCAAAACCTGTTTGTGTATCCAGTTGGAAAGAGACTTAACAGCAGTCAAAAACCCGATGAAATTAAGGGTCTTATCGAAGCACAGATTGGCAATGGACATTATGCCGCTATGAGAAGCAAAATCATCGATAGGAATAATATTGTTGAATCAAAAAATCAATATGTTGAGTATATAAAAGGTATTTTCAGCGGCGAGCACACAACTAACCTACCACTAGAAACTGAGGCCTGGAGCACCACATTTTTCACAGCATCAGTCATTTCTGAATCTGTTAGAAACGTCCGGACATTCCCTCTGATTCTCATGGGCCTGGAAATGCTTGAAAATGAAGCTGATGCTTTCAGATGGGGCGAACTGGATTTCATTTTTGACAAACATCCCATGCAAAGAGGAAACAGCTGGAGTGACCGAAGTAGACGTGAATTCAACGGCTCTGCGACAGCTCATGCAAGTCGCCCTGAAAAACTCTTAAGAGCAGACGTCGAACAGTACCAATCATGGAGAAACCTTACTCAAGGCGATGCTTTGTCTCGTTTATCGAGGACGGCAAGACAATATATTGGACCTTCAACGTCTGGCGCATTAGGAGGCTCCGATGATGGCCGCATGACATCCCAAGATCTGCCATTTGCCACAAAGTTGGAGAATTCATTCAAACATATTTCCCATTTCTCAAGACTTCAGTCATTATATGGAGAACAAATTCACAGTCAGCTGAAGGCAACATATGGTGAAGGTCTGGCAAGGATGCGCTTCCAGGTGGGCAGTGCCAGAATAGATAATGGGGAGTTCATTTGTCACCTTGTGCCTGAGGTTGGTGAAACAAGGGTATTTCGGGCCCAATTATCTGCAGAGAGCCAAAGATACAATGAAAAATTGATGAAAAGCGTTAGTAAATCTGTTAAAGACCTGGAGAGTCACTCTTCAGCCTCCACCGATCCCGTCAACAAGTTTGTTGTGCACACTGGGACCGCTGTCTCGTTGCTGGGCCTCATTGTAAACATGGAAAAAGCTGTGAATGCTTTTGACACTGGGGACGTCAAGAACACAGTGATGTTATCTTTGCAATCGGCTCATGGAGTGGCTGTCGTGACAACGTCTGCTATTGCAACAACAGCTTTGGCAGCAGAGTCAAGAATGACCAAAGCTGCAGCAGCAATCATGAGAAACCCTGTAATGAAGCGCACGATGCAGGTTATACCCGTGGTTGGAATTGGATATGGAATATACAACATTGTAGAAGACTTCAGGAGAGGTGATGCTCTGGGGTACGTTGATGCTGTTCTAGATATTAGTACGGTTGCTCTGGATATTATTGTAATGGTTCAGCCTGAACTGGCACCCATCTTAGTGCCTATAAGCATAGCTCTCTCAGCACTCCGGATGGTCATCGATGACGTTTATATGAGTATAGAGAGTGAACTTAAGAGCCTCCCCAAAGACGCTGGCATTCTGGAAAAACTTCTGGCGGTTCTTGGTGGTTTTTCAAAGGGGCTTTTGTATTTTGCAATACGTGTGGCAAGTTTCTTTTATGATTGGCGTTACTCAGAGATTAAGGAAGGCGAAAGATTGGTTGAACAGATTTCAAAGTATGACACGTATTACAACATTACGAAGCAAAGAGATGGAACTACTGTCATTGATTTTGCAAGTGGTTCAGCTTCTTGGAATGCAGGAGGTATTCGGTTCTACCTCAAAGAACAGGATGTGTCTCTGCTCTGCATGGACTACTTTGTTTCCAGAGATCAGAAAATGTCACAGAAGTGTCAGAACATTGTCACACAAGGAAGTCAAGATATTATTCTTGGCCTGGGACAGTCACATAGCTTAGAGTATACAATACTACAGAGGAAATTACTGCTGTTCATACCAGTTGGCACTGTGAAAGTGGTTTCAGGTTATAAAGCCATAACAGACTCAAGATATGGACTGTATAGGGGAAATAGTCGTTCAAATAGGTTTTTCGCAATTCAGAAGACAGATGCCAAAAATGTGAGTGAAGTGATGTTGAGTTATTTTTACAAGCTGTACGGTGAGCCAGGCGATGACATATTCTACCTCGGGCCACAGAGAAGTTACGTTGAAGGCTCTGGTGGAAAAGACACGTACATCATTCCCAAAAGTGGAGGGAAAACCACTATTAACAACTATGACCACTCCAAATCTCAGGACACTCTTCATTTCAGCGCTGATTACAGCGACATTTCTGTGTCTAAATCTGGTTATGATGTCGTCTTCATGTACGAGGGCAGTCATACTGTAACCATTCGGTCGTGGTTTTTAGGGGAGGAGTTTCGTCACATGAACATGATGTCAGGAGACGGAGTCCTTTTTGAGATTTCCCCTACTGTGGTTACTTCTGTTCATCTGGTAGCCAGAGGAATCAACAAGGGTTTTATGACAAGGAATGTGTACGTGGACACGCTGCAACCTCTTTTAAGAACAGTAACCACCATCTTCGGGTCTCCGTGTAATGACACGCTTATTGGGAATGGAGAAAATAATTTGATTGATGGAGGAGGAGGTCAGGACTATTTGTTTGGCGGTGAAGGAGAGGACATATATGTGGTGAAAGGCAGAGCACAGTTGTCAGTGATTATTGATAATTGGTCCAGAGACCAGAAAACAGACCTGGTCATAGTAGAAGCAAACCTTCTCCGGTCGTTTCCATTCAGAGTAGAAAACGATGACCTCATTCTTAACACTGTCCACAACAACACATCCATCCAAGTCACTTTACTTGGCTGGTTCAAATCACCAGAAGATAGACACTTGCATATCCTCACAGATGATTGGATCACCTTCACGATTTCGGATAAAAAGGCTGACTGCCTGAAGAAGGAGTTGTTTTCCAAGTGCATAAAAAGTCTCAGAATAGACTTCAGCAGCTCCGATTTCCCTCTGATCGTGGACCTTGAGGAGAATGAGGGATGGAACAGCGTGACGGAAGTCCGTGGATCGGACTTCAACGATAAGATCCGAGGGAACAATGAGCACAATGTTATTATCCCTGGGAAAGGACAGGATATGATCCAAGGTAGAGGAGGAGAGGACTGGTACGTTATCACACCAGGCCAAGGAGAAAAGAACATCAGCAATACGTCACCAGATCTAAAAACAGACTTTCTCTTCCTGAAAGTCAAGTATGATAATATAAAATGTACTTGTGAAGGACGCCATCTTAAAATGTCTGTAAACGGCATAATAATCGTACATCTGGACCGGTGGTTTGATTCAACGTTCCATCAGCACCTGCAGATCAAGAGCAGTGACGGAGTAACAGCCGGACTGATTACCAACATTGGAAACTGTTCCTCTTCGTCTGTGATGTTTCCTTTAATTATTGATAACAGAAAGCAGACCCCTCAGCTTCTAATATCCCCCCATGAGAAGAATTGTTTCATATATACGACCAAACATTCAGGGGAACAAAGTTTTTGTAACATGGAAGGCATAGTGATGACGGACATTCCTTTGTCCATTAAGGAAATGTACGGCTCTTCGGGTTTTGACATTATGCTGGGCAACAGCAATGACAACGTGCTCGATCCTTACATCGGGGGTGGGCTGATGATTGGAGGGGAGGGGAAAGACACCTATATAATCAAACAGGAATATGTTCTATTAGAGATTAATAACTTTGCAGAAGATCTGAAAACTGATACTGTGCGGGTTGATATGGATTTCCTCTCTGACAGCCTAATAGAACTCCAGGCATTAAACCCACATTTGTGCGTGAAGATCACCACCAAAGGGTCACAATTTATGTTCACGCTAACAAACTATATGACAGAGAAACGATTTCGACATCTTGAATTCCAGACTTCTGATGGCGTGTATTTCAAATTAAAATACCTCAACGCAGCAGAACCGTCCTTCAAGATCGAAGCTTTCAAAGTTACTCTGAACCAACCTCAGGGTGACTGTCGTTTGGACCTCATGTCCCAGTCCAATCTGTCGGAGGTCCACACAGTGCAGGGTTGTCCCCACCTGTCTAATGACATCCTGGGTAATACGCGAGACAATGTTTTGATTGGTGGGCGGGACAACGATGCCTTGGAGGGAGATGAAGGAGACGACACACTGATAGGCGGGAATGGAGACGACATTCTTCTCGGTGGATTTGGAGACGACACTCTGTATGGTGATGATGGAAACGATACCATGCTGGGGAACTCCGGCAAGGACGTCTTCATTCCTGGACCGGGGGCAGATATCATGGACGGAGGTCCTGGTAAAGACGCCGTCGTGTACACAGGCGATCCTGAAACGGGTCAAGGGGTTTACGTTAACCTCCTGACTGGACAAGGCCGCTATGCCGATGCTGAGGGCGACGTGTTGAAGGACGTTGAGATGGTCATCGGAACAATTTATTCTGATATCTTAGTGACTGGTTACCAAAGTTCTCTGCTCCAAGGCGCTGGGGGCAATGATATCTTGGTGTCCACTGGTGGTGGCTACCTTGTCGGGGGGGATGGTCATGACATTTATGTGGTGGCTTTCAAAAAAGGTTCAGTCACCATTAATAACTGTGCAGACGATGGCGCCATCGATGCCCTGTACTTACCCAATTGGTCCATCAAGAATTCTAAAAGGGAATATACACTGAACATATTTGTTCTATCTCTGCATGAACAGAACCAACTTGTTTTCAGGATAATTATGGAAAACTGGACAGATAAAGATTGTCAACATCTGAACGCGTACTTCAAGGACTTTAACGCCGTCTTATAAGAGGTTGTTCAACGAAATGGAGGAAGTTGTGAATTAGGAATCTCCTTCCTTTTTATTTGACAAAAGGAAAATTATTTTTAAGAACAATTAAAGTCCCTGAAACAGAATCCGTGTCTATGATTTCAGAAATGTCAAGTAAAGATATGTATGTGAACCGATCTGATTAAACCAGACACGATCTGATTAAACCAGACACGATCTGATTAAACCAGACACGATCTGATTAAACTAGACACGATCTGATTAAACCAGACACGATCTGATTAAACCAGACACGATCTGATTAAACCGGACACGATCTGATTAAACTAGACACGATCTGATTAAACTAGACACGATCTGATTAAACCGGACACGATCTGATTAAACCAGACACGATCTGATTAAACCGGACACGATCTGATTAAACCAGACACGATCTGATTAAACCGGACACGATCTGATTAAACCGGACACGATCTGATTAAACCAGACACGATCTGATTAAACCAGACACGATCTGATTAAACCAGACACGATCTGATTAAACCGGACACAATCTGATTAAACCAGACATGAAAATTTGAAAATGATCCATAAAATTATTTCTGAGTTAGAAATTGTGTTTGCGGTGATGACGATTGAATAATGTCAATGAATTTTCAGGGGTATAGTAACTATTTATTAGAATGTTTTTTGTCATTTAAAAAACAGTAGCGTCAGATGAAGTATTTTAAAGGGTTATAATCCTGTTAATATTCGACAGGAAAAATCAGGTTTTAGTGATGAAGCAGTGATAAAGTGTTAAATAATAGCAATATGTCATATTCTATGGTAAGTTCTGGTAGACGGTGTTTTACCACCCACAACAAAACAACTATACACTATTATGAAATATAACAATAACATACATATATATAATATAATAATGGCAATAGCCAACAGGAATCTGCTATTTTCAAATTCAAAGTCAAACTTATCAAACTTAAGATGTACTTAGTGTAAAAGTTCTTATTAGCTTGCTGTTAATATTTTGGTCCTAAACATTTATAATATTATTCTGTATTCTAATAAAGAAAAGGCAAATGACTCTCAAAGTTTCCGGTTGAGTTGCAGTGAATCGTTTCCGTGAGCTTCCTGCTTTGAATGGCTTCTGTAGAAGGTGTCAGCGGCTGTGATGGGAGTCACCTCCTCCTCCTGGGTGGCTGTCAGCTGAGATGTTGGGTCATGACCACTAAAAGGCAAATTCATAGTGGCGCTTGAAATAAATAAAGGAAATTGAGATTCATTTATCCAGGAGGACCTCAGCAGGTGCATCAGCAAAACTGTCAAACAGAGGTCACCTCCTGCCACGCGTGCCTCCAACGGAGGAGGCCCGAAGACACCCAGGAAATTGCTTATTTTCTCATTCCAGCAGGAAGCGGCATTCTCTGTGGCAGCAGCGAACATCTAGTCCTACGGAAAAGCAATGGATCGGCATATAGAACCGCCGTGAGAGAAAGCATCGATGCTACGGCCGAACATAGAACATAGAAACTAACATAGAAGCTCACATAGAAGCTCACATAGAAACATAGAAACTAACATAGAAGCTCACATAGAAGCTCACATAGAAACATAGAAACTCACATAGAAGCTCACATAGAAACTCACATAGAAACATAGAAGCTCACATAGAAACATAGAAACTCACCTAGAAACTCACATAGAAACTCACATAGAAACTCACATAGAAGCTCACATAGAAACTCACATAGAAACTCACATAGAAACTCACATAGAAGCTCACATAGAAACTCACATAGAAACTCACATAGAAACTCACATAGAAACTCACAAAGAAACTCACATAGAAACATAGAAGCTCACATAGAAACATAGAAACTCACCTAGAAACTCACATAGAAACTCACATAGAAACTCACATAGAAGCTCACATAGAAACTCACATAGAAACTCACATAGAAACTAACATAGAAACATAGAAACTCACATAGAAACTCACATAGAAACTCAGTCGTCAGGTGACGCAGCCGTCGTGTTTCTTCCCCACGCCTGGTGTGATTCCACGGATTAGACATTGAACGCCTTCAGGCTCAGTCAGACTATGTTTGTACACCTCAGGAATAAACCTAACAGAGTTACACTTTTCCTGTGTTTCTTCCATCCAATGTAGGAGTCAGCATTTCCCATCCCCCTTTTTCATTTCCTGCATGTCTCACTGCAGAAGGAAAAAATGAAATGAAAACTTTCACTCGACTTCTCCTGCTTTCTGCAGAGCCCTAATCATGTTTTTCATTTTGTAAGATTCAATAACACCGGTGGCGACCCGGAGGAGGAATGTAGAACATGGCGAACAGCATATATAAAAGATGCCCTTCTCACGATGAAGAGTGTTCACCTCCTCAGAGGAGCAGGAGTGTTTGGAAAATCATCGTTTCACATAAAAGGGTCTGATACCAGAAGGTCAGAAGGTTTCTTACCATCATCCTCATTTGAGGTTCAGAATTGAATCATCAGTACACCCAAAAAAAACACATATTTAAGCCTAAATATTCAAAGTTATGTATTTTAATGACATGTAACACTTCCATGTTTTTGGAACAAAAGAAGAACAAAGTAATAAACCTTATATGCGATACATATTTGTAATCAAAACATGAATGAAAGGAGTAAAATGGATATGTGTTTAATAGTGCCAATAAACCTTTTATGTGTTCAAACACATTTCTCCTTCAAAATGATGTCATTTCCTGAAAACTTAAGGTAAATAAAATCTCGTTGCTCTACAGTGAGACACATTTAAACCTTTTTCATATTTGTCAACTGATTAAATTGAATTGTTTTCACAACTGACTGATTGTCTTGATTTTATGACATCTGAATATATACATTTTTGGTTGTGAGGTGGGGTTTTATCAGTTTGGTTGGTTTTATTTGTTCAGTACTCGATCGATTCAAATCTCCTTCGTGTCCTGGTTATTTTTTCATCCATAAGAACCAGTATTAACCTTTCATGCGATTTGCCCTCCAGTAGCTTTCACTCCCCACATGCATCATGATTATGGAGCACCCATGACTTTGGTGCCGGTTTACCGGTTTGCCATCCTTCAACCACTTTGGTATCTCCTAACACTGCAGACCAGGAACACTCGACAAAACCTGAAGTTCCTGAGATGTTCTGACCCAGGCGTTGAGCCATCAGAACTGGTCCCTGTCAAAGTCACTCAGATCCTCACCCTTGTGCTCCTTTCCTGCTTCTAGAATCAACTCCAGGACAAAATGTTCACCCGCTGCCTGATATGTCCCACCGACTGACAGGTAACCATGGTAACCAGATAATCAATGCTACTCAGTGCAGTGGTTAGAATGATATGGCTGATTAGTGTAAATCTCTCTCTCTCTCTCTCTCTCTCTCTCTTTATATATACACATATATATATATATATATATATATACATAATTATATTATATCATTATATCTCTGGAAAGTTGGGGATGTTATGAAATCATCTTTGTCGCGTCCGTCGTAGATCGATCATGTTACCATGACGACTCCAAAACTTGTTCATGGATCATTTTCAAAACTTACACCCTCATAGCCCCTAGTGCGAGGAAGAACTGGATTGATTTGGAGAAAGGTCAGTTCTATATTTCTGACACTAGGGGGAGCTTAACCTCAAAAGGTTTTGAGATCATAATTTCTCGAACTTTGATCTGATTTACTCCAAATTTGTTGCCCATGAATCGACCCCAAGAATCCATATTGTTTATATTATATTTGAATAATATAGTTCCTATTTCGCTCAGTTAGGGGAGCTTGTTTTACTAAAAATGCGGTGGACGTAACTATACTTGAGCGTGAAGGTGAGACAAAATGAGAGTAACCTCCTGTTTGTAGGAGGACAATCGGTTCCCATGGCTGAGATGGGAACTTAAATGAAGGAGAGGATGAAAAGAACCGAGAACAGAACTGTTTGAATTGTTGTAAAAGCAGGTATTCAGTTCTTTGTTTTGGCTCTCAGCTGACAGAAATCCACAGAAAGGAGATTTTGTTTCAAATTTCACAGTGTTGAGAGACGTTTCATTGTGCCGCTACAAAGGCAGCACAGACGACGGAGAGTCGGATCCACTCCTCTGTTATCAGAACATGAAAGAAACACTGACCCGACCTCACATTGACCCGAAACAGCTCTGAGATGTGACCTGCATACACCCTCAGAATCCATATTCAATGAAATGATGACAGCAGCGAGGGATTTAGTGTCATGTGTCCAGGTAGATCTAGAACCTTTAATAGTCATGAATGATTCTTTGATAGCACACAGATGAAGATCCTCATGAAGAATACATGGCAGGTTATTCTGTCTCTGCAATAAGAAGATAATTCCCTGATTCCACACATGCAGCAGAGCTCTCTGGCACCTCATGTAGTCACGACACCCTTTTAAGGTTTGGACAATCTTTCCCCAGACACTCCAGTCTGAAACCCATTCTAACATCTTCTCTTTCCTCTACTGGTTCTGAATGAAGTTGGGCTGAAAAAACTCAGCTCATACAAATGTGTAACCTAGAACGGTGGCAGAATTTCAATAGATGTACTTGAATCTATAAAGTTATGGTGATTCAAAGTTTTTAGTTCCATTTCAAAGTCATATCAGAACCTTTAAAAGTCCAACACACGTCAGCATCTGTCCTTCGTCAGAGTCAGGAAAGTGAATGTGACCCAAAAGTAACCAGAGACCAGAAGGGCCAAAACCCGGGTAGGAGGGGAGTTTGGGGAGGCCACGGAGAATGACTTTTGATTGGGCCCAAAGAATTTCTGGCAAATCGTCTGACGGCTTAGGAATGGAAAACAGAGCATGTGTCAGACTGAGTCTGAGACCAGACAACTGCTGATCCGTACCGAGGATATCGTTGGGCGATGGAAAAACCCTTTGAGGAACCCAGAAGCCACATCCTCTATGGTGGAGGCAGAGTTAAAGGACCAGGGGGAAGACCATCCATTTCCCTTGCAGAGGTCACTGAGGTCGTTAAGCAGCTATCCAAAGGCAAGGCTCCAACTTCTAACTTTCTTAGATTATGCCAAGAAAAAACCCAAACAACAACCTAGAGCTAAAATGCATCCTGATAATAATTAGATGTATTCTTAATCTTGATCGTTGCCGGGGCTTCTGTAGCTTGATGATGCTGGAGCAGCAGCGGGACTCTTCTCTCTCTCCGTAGTAATGATGATGATGATGGCGTCTGCGTCGGACCACACCGCCACACTGAACTGAGCATCATTAAGAGCTCACTCAACCCCCCGTTTAGACCGAACCCAGAGTCATACCTGCTGATCAGGCCTTTTCTAACACCGATCAGGAATTAATTGCCGTTTGATATTTAAGGGTGGGGAGTAAAGTAGGTGGGCTGCTCCTGCTCGGCCCCCCAGCTCATTGTAATTGATTTCCACAGTGATTTAGCTCAATGCGACGGCTCGACCGCTGCAGCCTGATTACAGCGTTGGTTCCGAGCCTGACGTTGATGGAACTTTACGTGAACATCGCGTGTAAAATCCATTCTTGGGGTGTATTCTGCGCCGCTAAACTCCTCCCACCAGGTCTTACCTCCGGGCTTTTTTTTCTATGTGGTTCTTCATCCCAACTGCTGCGTCTGCCGGATGTTTCCACAGGAAACGTGTGATGTGTTAATTTTATCTGTGAGCGATGCCGCCTGATTCATCTCACACCTGCTTGGTTCTTCACGTCGCCCACACCAGACGCCGCCGCTTATGGCAGCCAGAGATGACCAGACGTTTGGCAAAGTCAGGAAGTAAGAGGTTTTTTTTACTTTTAGCGTGTGCCGTGTTGTGAAATAGTGTTGGAACCTCTCTAGAGTTCTTGGATTTCTGTTTAACTCTGAATAAACTCTATCGGATCTTCAAACTAATTAACCTGCAGAAGTTCTCCTGTGTTACATCGGCCCACCCGTCAATATACAAGAACCTCCAGTGGCCATCAAGGGTCCAAAGAAGTCCTCTAGTATCCCGACAGGCTAAACTTTACGTTAACATATTCGTCCAAATTTGGTGCAAATAAATCTGTCTGGCATAAATTACATTTTACCCTCAGGGTTTCTCTCCAGTGACTCTGGGGAGATTTTGTTTTTCTTTACAAAAAGATACTCTGGACATAACTTCAAATTTAATTGGAGGAGTTCCATGAGGGGGTCGCTAGTACAATTGGGATTGGGAACATTTTAGGGGATATACCCTAGAATATTATTAAAAGTCTGGGCAAAAATGTGAGACAATACGAAAAGTTCTTTAGTGCACTTGCAAAATTGTAATTTCAAACCAAACCTAAATTGATCAAAAGTGTATTTAATAAAAAACTTCATCTTGGTTTGGACCTTGGTCCTTGGCGACGAGGAGAAGAGTGATGGTGACGAGGACAAGAGTGACGGTGACGAGGAGAAGAGTGCTGCCTCCTCACTCAATCACTGTGAGTTTGTGTTGGGGGGATTGGGAGGGGCGTCTAATCAGTCTCCCAGGATCTCCCGCCGTTCACTTCACAACGCCGGCATCTGCTCCAGCCGCATGAAGCATGGCGCTCTCTCCGGCAACGCTCCCCCAGCTCTCGCGGTGGAGCAGCCATCGTCTCTATCTGCGCCCCCTTCTCCTCTCCTTCCTGTCGGAATGATGTGTAATTACGTTGAAAGTTCCACTTTGAGATAAGAAGCCCGTGTTTGTTCTGTCTTTCAAGTCGCAGCTGCTCCGCTGATGCCCTCGGAAAACTCTCACAATGCAGCCGTAAATAATCCTTAATTGATGCTTAAAGTACACAAAAATACACCGTTGAGACTAGCGGGATGCTGCCAGATCAAGTCCATTCAAGTCCTCAGCTCTGCTGTTAGATGCGCAGATGAATAATAATCTTCTCTTTTATCTATGAAGTTGGGAATCAGTGTTTTTGCCGCTGTGATGATGCAATATGAAATTATTCTGTGTGGCTTTTCATGGGATTTTTAAAAACAGATTTTTCTCTTGCTTGTTTATGAAAGTAATCGCACAAGCACTGATTTAAAAGTACTTCCATCCTCAAGAGAACGCTCAATTCAATGAAAAGCTCCGCCAGGAGTAGCCGAGGGCGATTCGATGATGTCACACAACGGCGATATTGGAACACGCTGTGATGTTCTAAACCTCAGCATCTCAAACGGAGACTCTAAAAGTCTTCAAAGTATCTGTTTATAATGACAAAAGGGTCAAACGCGGAGAAAAAGGCTTGTAAAAGTTCCCTGGACCAAAACGAAGGCTGAGCCCGGTCCCCCTCGGAGGGCAGCTCATTTCAGCTGCTTGTAGCCTTGACCTCATTCTTTGGGTCTCTACCACAGCTCATACGTTAGGGTTAGAACAATAATAATAATAAGAATACATTTAATTTATAATGCACTTTACATTTGGATCAAATCTCAAAGTTTGGTCAAAAGACCAACTGGTAAGGTTTGCCTTAAGACTTAAACGGACCAATGCACTTGACAAACAGGCTGATCTGTTTATCAAAGTTAAAGACAAAAATCCCAACAAGGTTCTGGGACAGGATGACAGCAGGAGGCTACCGGTTCTGACGGCGCCGTCATCCTTGCATTGTGCAACAATCCCCCTGATTGAACTCCTCAAATTAAATATGATGTTTATGCCTTAAAAGAAGCTCCCCCTAGTGGGTAGAAAATGAACAATCAGAGTGTTTAATAGATAGATCTCGTTGAGTTGATTCATCAGCACCAAATTTGGACTAAATCGGACCAACGGTCGAAAAATTTTTCTCTGAAAAAGTTTGCAGATAAAGCTCCCCCTAGTGTCAGAAAATATATGACTGACCTTTCCCAAAATCAATCCGGTTCCTTCCCGCATTATGTGGCTATAAAGTTTGAAAATGATTCTGGAAACGTTTTTTGAGTTATGGCGTCAGCAAGAAGGATGTTTGTCGGACGCAGAGGCGACAATGATTGTTCATAAACTTTTTTTGCTTTTGTGATACAGATTTTATTTAAAACTGGACTCCTTTCTTGTAATACAGCGGTCACACTTAACAACCGGACCTCAACAAATGAGTTAAGCCTGTCTGACCCAGCAGCGCCATGAAGACCTCTATTGAGAAGTGGAAAGAAACTTCTAGCTCATCCATCTGGAATCCAGCAGAACGTTAACGTCTTCTTTCCCGACCCGTGTCTCACCCTCTCACTAACTTTCGTGGAAATCCGTCTTGTAATTTTTGCATAATTCTCCAACAAACCAAGCGACCCGCCGGCCAGCGGCCACAGTAACGACATTACCTCCTCGGGGGCGGAGATAGATGTTCTGCTCTCTCAGATCTGCAGCGCTGCAAAGCCTCCTCCTTAAGTATTTCATTTAAAAACAACTTATTTCCAGTTGTTTGCTCCAGAACGGATGGAGGGGAAAACCGTTTCAGAGTCACTACCACTAAGATGGCTGAGGAGATTTCCGGCAGAGAGGAGTGAGCAATCATCTGGTGAGTCCGTGTTGTTCTTCACAGAGATGGTGTTTTGATTGCCCGCAGAGAGGAAACGGTTTTATTTACTACAAATTGCCTTTCGCGATCGGCAGTGGGTGAAACCACCGAATGGAGACTAAGAATTTTTTCTCTGGTTCGTGTTTCATGTCCTCCCGTCTGAAGACCCGATCGAGGCGACTGTGTCCACAGCCGAGGGGGGGGGGGGTCTGACGACCACCCCATGTAGTCAGAAGGGGGGATACCCAAACACAGCCGGTCTCCTCAAAAGTCCGTTACATTCCAGGAGTTCAGTAGTTTGAGGCTATTTTTATGACTAACTGTCAATCAAGAGAAAAATGTAGAGTCTGTCCACTTTGAAACTCCTCTTCATCCAAGTTATCTTCAGTTCTGTGAACAAATACTGGAGTCATTCTATTCCTCTGCTTACCTCAGATTAAACCGGCTCACCTCAAAGTAAGTAAGTCAGAAGCAGGATGATCCATGATCCGACATCTTCACTCTGAGTGTGAAGAAGCTGGGAGGAGAATCAGAGCCTTCAAATCTGAATGCTGGACCTCCCCCTTTGAGTTTTGGGTGAGTTGCCTCAAGCAAAGGAGCGTCGGGTCTCGAGTGATGGGACAACGGACCCTGAGACGGAGAGGCAGTTCAGTACGGCACCAGCAGTGATGACGATGGTGTTACATCTTCATCACTTATCCGATAAATTGAAATCCTTCAATTTATCAGTCCTTCCACATTCCACCTCTCGCCTCTGCTCATGATCTCTGTACTGACTGAGAGAATGAGGTCAAGGGCAACAAGCATCTGACATGAGCTTCCTTGGTAGGGTGACTGGACTGGGCTTTAAGGTGCAGAGCTCAGACCCCCACAGGAAGTTCTAGAGGAGCCAGTTGAGGTCCGGAGGAACCTGACGGTTCCACAAGTCTGGTCTCCGTGTTTCCTTTGGCGGTGATGTTTCATGCTCCGCTGCTTCTTCGTGTGCTTAATGGCGAGTATTATCCCTCACCTGATCAAACACAAAACGGTTAGCTATGTTAGCTAGGCCCGCAGGAGCTTTTGTCTCTGATGTCGGAATGTATTTGCTTAGTCAGGGATTTCATGATTTCACGGACGCTGCAGATTCTACGTGGTAGTGGAATACCTCAAAAACAGTTTCATGTGTCGTTTTCTAATTTTATACCCACACAGACCTTAGTGTGAGGAAGAACTGGATTGATTTTGAGAAAGGTGGGTTTAACATTTTGGACATTATGGGGCGCTTTATCTCCAAAAGTTTTTTTTATTTGGTCTGATTTAGTCCTGTTTTGGTGCGAGAGAATCAAATGAATGAATTCAAAATTAATTTAAAAAAAAGATGATTATACGTTAAAAAACACAGTTAAAAATATTATTTTCCATTTATTCAAAGAGATAAGCCTACATTTTAGTCTCTGCACCTTTAATTGCCGCGTAGAAATATAAATGTGTGCTGGTAATAAGCTCTTATCTGGTCCGGTGGTCGTTATCTGACCCGGCGCCGCCTCATCACCCCAGCCTCTGGATGCATTCATTCATTATTTACCGGAGCTTTCTTTGGGATTACTGGGATAATCTGCCAGGACAAACTGCTGAAGGAGGAAAATAATCAACATCATTAGGAGAAAAATATATTCCAGCAGCTGCTGCTGGTATTTTACCGCGGCGCTCCAGAATCCATCTCCCGGTAGGACAGACGGAAGTTTGCCGCCGTCTGCTCCCGTTTACATGCATAATTACAGAAAAACAATTGCAATTAGACATCTGTGGCATTTCTTATTCTCTGGATTCAATAAACGGAGTAGATGGGTCATTTACATTTTTGGTTTAGTTCATTAGTGTTCTGAGGGTTTGGACCTTTACTCCCAGTAGGTCCGTCACCTGTGTCCTGGTCAGGTTTTACTCTTATGTTCTCATGGCGTTAGTTTGTCACTGTTTTCTACTTAAAAATGCTCCAATGCTCTATAAAGGCTAAATAACACTTTACTAATGTTCTGAACTTTTCAACTTCCAAACTCATCAACCAGGAACCGTTTTTAAGGTTTTAGGTTTTTTAGGGTTTGCAGCTCAATGCTGCAGACATTTCTGTTCCACTGAGGACGGCAGTCTGTGAAGGTTCCATCACCTGGACATCATCACACACACCTTCTACCATCTGAGGCTGTTAGAACCCTCGTAGAGACACTTCAGTAGCAGAGTTCTAAAGATCTGCTCGCCCGAACTCTGAACGCCACTGCTGACTGAAAGTCGCTCCAGTAGCTCAGAACCATCTGGATAAAACCCAGTTCTGTGGAGCGAGGAATCCAAACGGGAACTTTTGGTGCCAATGAGTCAACACTACGTCTGCTGGAAACGGATTTTTGGACCCAAGAATCTTAAAAACTTAAAGTTTGTTTCCTGATTCATTTTGAAGGTCCTATGTTCAGCTTTGTCACTCCACGCTTCCTGTCCTTCTCTTTTGTGTGTGTGTGTGTGTTTGTGTGTGTGTGTATGTCTGTGTGTGTATGTGCATGTGTGTGTGTCTGTGTCTGTGTGTGTGTGTGTGTGTGCATGTGTGTGTGTGTGTGTGTGTGTGTTTGTGTATGTCTGTGTGTGTATGTGCATGTGTGTGTGTGTGTGTGTGTATGTGTGTGAGTGTGTATGTGTGTTATGTGTGTTTGTCCCCCCCCCCCGGAGGGAGGCCAACGTCTACTGTTCTTCTTGTATACAGTGGGGCGTGTACCTTAAATAATTTAACAAAGATTTAATCTCGTATTTTGGATCAATATTTGTTTTCAGAGCGAGAACGTATGTATATAATTAGCAGAGACACCGATGCAGGTTGAGGACATTCTCCGGAGGCTCCCAGAAGTTCTACGAGATTACCTCTTCCAGATCCCTCTATGAACATTAGTCCTAAACTCTGATAGCGCCCCCTTGAGGTTGAAGAAAGGAGTCCGATTCCGAGTCCTCAGGAGGAGAAGGGACATTTGGAAAAGTGCCGAGGACAAAACTACAGACATTTAAAGAACTCGTTTTTAAAAGAGGATGATAACAGAACCAGTACTCAGAGGTTCTGCGGCGGTTATTCCCAACTGGGTTTCCGTACCTAACATCCAGTTATGATTCCCTCCGGGCCGCTCGCTCTGGTTGGCTGTTGCAGGGTCCGATCAGGAGTCGATTGGAGATCGGGGATTCTCCGACTCGACCGGGAGCAGTTAGACAATCGTGTCGACGCCACACACTTGAGAATTATTTGGACAAATAGTCGTTTGAGATAAGCCTGGATTTAGACCAGTGCGTTAAGTTTATGAGTTTATCGTCTTTTTTATTCTGCCGTATTTCTTTTTTTCCCTTTGATATTTTACCGTAGTGTGTTTAAATCGTACAGATTTGTTTTTACAGTGTATCCGGCCAGCCATTGGATAATAAATCATTTATCAGGTGATGGAGAAGAGTTCCTGAATCTCCTCATTTATACGTCTGAAAATTAGAGTCAGCTTCTCCCAGAACCGACTTCATGTTTTCTACTGAAAGATCTCTGTTCTACACTGTAAAAACTTTATCTCACCGGAGACGGCCACGAACGATGGCTCCCGGGATTTATCGAGTTTCTGCTTTGACAGCTGTTTCTCATTAAATGTTTTTCTCTGATTAATTGGGATGCTGAATAAAAGGTGTTGCAGGGAATTGTGTTCCGAGGTGAACAGAGGTGTAAAGCAAGAGCCGTTTAATTAAATATTGAACAGTCTCAGATGGATCTCTATGTTGGTGACCCAAACTGCAAGCAATGCTAATTAAAATATATCTTGTGTCAGGGGAGCGGGTGCAGATCCTCCCTGTGTTTGCTCACCTGCAAAGAGCATTCATTCCACTAGATAAACATGAGCGATTCAGCGTTTGAGGCTATTTAGAAGAAGCCTCCGTGCTGAACGTAGGGATTTGATGTTTCTGCACAGGAGGAAAATACGAAACATTCTCAAATAAAGGAACCAAATCAGAGAACAAGAGTGGTAACCTTCAGGAATGCTCAAAGATATCATCATCATCATCATCATCATCGTCCTACCTCATTTCAGAAAGTTCAACCAGCCTGGAGAAGCTTAGCTTAAGCCGTTGGATCCTACGTTCATGCTAGCATGATCTACTTAACCTTCATGTTTTTGGGTTCAGTACACTAATACAGCACAGTACACAAGAAACATTATTTTATTTGGTAAACTACACTGTTGTCCCCAACAGCAAAGTCTATCCCCTAAAGGCCCCCAATCCCCTGCATTGTACAAGCCATCCCCCTGATTGAACTCCCCAAATGAAATGTGAAGCTATGTCTGAAAAATACCTTTTTTTTCATAAAAGAAGCTCTTCCTAGTGAGTAAAATATAATATTAAGTCGATTCATGGTCAACTACCGCAAACTATATAAATCAATGGTTGCAAAGTTACGGTCCCAAAACGTTTGGAGACAAAGCTCCCCCTACTGTCGAAAGTATAAAACGGACCTTTCCCAAACTTAGTCCAGTTCTTCCTCGTACTACGGTCTATGTGGCTATACAATTTGAGAATCATGCATGAAAGAGTTTTTGAGCTATTGTACGAACACGATGGAGCTCTAGCAGAAGTTCAGACAGGAGGACTATACCAGTGGACACTCGACGTAGTGAGTAAAATATGACATCTACAAGATAGATCTCTTCAAGGCATTATGGTCTGGAGCTAAGCTCCACCTAGTGTCTGAAATATACAACCACACTTATTTAAAATCACTGCACTTCTTCCTCACACTGAGGTCTGTGTGGGTATTACATTTGAAAATGATCCACGAAAGATCGCATCACCACAGCGTAACAGCGGACGGAAGACTTTTTGATGACTTATATGATGACGAAATCCAATTTCTACATCTATCAGTTTCTAGGAACGCCGTCACGTGACAGGATACTGGATGACATCTCTTGGACACTTGATGGCCAGCGTAGATTGTTGGACAGGGAGGGGTGAGCTGGTGTCGGACCACCAGATGCCACTAAATTTAAGGCACTGCACCTTCAAATAAACTTAATAACCACGTCTTGACTTTAAATGACTTGATTTATTTATCACAAACTCCCAAACTGGGTTCCTGCTCAAGTTAGTGAAAGTATTTCTGCAGGAAAGTCGTTCCAGTGGAAGATTGCGGCGCCTCTCTCCGTTTCCAAACCCGCACTCACACACAAAAACAAAGTTGTCTTTCTACTGTCAGAAACAGGAACAGCGCGGCACAGCCTCACTTGCATGGTAATGAAGATGTCTCCGACTCCGGGAGTCTGGAGGAAAGAGACTGGAAGTTTTTTATTCTTGACTCTGTAGAGCCAAAGTGACAACCTGTGTCTGGCTGCAGAAATAATGAGGCACCGATGCTCTGCTCATCACTCCGGGAGCAGCAGCTCTTTGTGGATCGACAGGCGAAGGGTCCGGCCCTCCGCGCTCCCTGTGCCGGATTGCTGTTGTTCTAGGGAAGTGGGAAAGTTGCTCAATCATGGCCCACCCCTGGGAGAGCAGTCAGGCTCTCCACCTTATGAATGCGCTGCAGCAGCGGTCGCTTTCTGGCTGAATGCCTCTGCAGAAGACCCCAGAGGCAGAGCTGGGACTTCCTGTCATGGTCCGAACCCGGCGGCCGTGACCTCTGAGTAATAACTTCTACTGTGGAGCTTTTCCTCCTTCCTGTAAATATGGAAATAAACAGAAATATAGGAGTTATCAAGAGGCGGGTGCGCTCTATCCTCCTGGACGAACACGTATGAAGGAATCTACACTCTAAGGAATTGCTGCAAATATGCAGGAAGTTGTAAATGTCCTTTTTAAATACAGTATAATACTGTACATGTGGACGTCTCTGAACACCACAAACATTAACTTATTACAGAAAGATTAAGTATTTCTCTATTTTTCAATTTCTCTCATTTAATCATTATGCACAAAATTAATGTAAATTAATAGAAACATAAGATTAAAATATTATAGATAATTGATTTTTTTAGTGATAGACAAATGAAAATTAATCAATCAAAATCAAAAGATCTGCTCTAGAAACACTTCCTCATCTTTTATGAACTAAAACTAATGATGTAGAGGATCAAAGAGGATCAAAGAGTGTCAAAGATGATCAAAGATGATCAAAGAGGATCAAAGAGGATCAAAGAGGATCAAAGAGCACAATAAATCTTCTGGTTATGTTTTCTATAAATTATTCATCAGATTTAACACCTTATTTTGACAACAGCAGTTTCCCTAAATACGATGTTCAGGCTCCAGATTTATCGAGAAAAAGAAAAACTCCAATCAGAAACGACCTTTAACCTTCTTTTCTTCACTTTCGTCTCCGGTGGACGTCAATCTCTCTTCATTTCACTTGGTAATAAGTTGAATATCAGCAGCGCAGGATTCAAAACAAGTCTGACCCACTTTCCACTCTTGTACTTTCACGCACAGTTAGATAACATTCAGAGATGTACTTCTTTATTTTCTTATTTAAAAGCCCTTAGGGAAACGTTTATCACACCTGGAAAAAGTATTTACTCCTCCTCCGCGCCGTTTTGTCATCATTCTGGTCTCTTTGTTTTATCGCTGAACCACATCCAGATAGAACAAGGCTTCGTCTGGAAAGTACCTTATATACATAAATCACAAGATGATGATATACACGATATATACATATATCACATGATGGTTATTTACACAGTATATACATATATCACAGGATGATGATATATACAGTATATACATATATCACAATATGGTTATTTACATACTATATACATATATCACAGGATGATGATATACACAGTATATACATATATCACAAAGATGATGATATACACAGTATATACATATATCACAGGATGATGATATATACAGTATATACATATATCACAGGATGATGATATATACAGTATATACATATATCACAAAGATGATGATATACACAGTATATACATATATCACAGGATGATGATATACACTGTAAACTATTCCTACACTGTCGTTCCTCACAGCGATAGTAGATCCCTTAAATGCCCCCAAATCCCCTGCGCTGTACAAGCACCCCCCCAACTGAACCTCATAACATAACAGTATTTTCATTAAAACTTAAAGTTGTGTTAAATATGAAGTTTTAGAGTAAATCCTGGAGTGGATTCATATTCACTGAATTTGGACTAAATCGGACTATTGGCTCAGAAGTAAATATGCTCCCCCTAGTGAGTAAAATATGAACTACTAGAGAGTACAGTGTACAAGACTTTGAAAGTGTGGCTGAGTAAAAACTGTACAAACATGGCGGCCTCCATGGAAGAGGCCCCGCCCCCTCTGGAGATATAAAGAACGTTTTACAATCTAACACTTAAAACATATAACTTTTCAGCTCGTTAGACTCTAGAAAAACAAAGTTATGGACATTATTTTCCATTTATCGACGGGGTTACAGGTGAAGTTTACACCCTGCACCTTTGAAAGGCCTGCAGAGGACAGGTATGGATCCAGATGGATCTGGTTTGGGGTCTCCAGACGTTTACCAGCAGCCGCCATCACAGGACACAAACACAGCCATGGATTTTTATCAGGTTTGTTTCCACCCCGAGGTTCTAAATGGTAATCAATGGACAGAACAAACAAGTGTTTACACGGCCCACTCATGTGGGTCTTCCAATAGCAAACACTTCAGGTGTACCGATCCACGTATTTAGATTAATTAACTGCTCTTCCTGTCTCCTCCTCTCGCATTTTTATAAAAGTACTGTTTGAGTCCTGAAGGGAAAATCTGTGAAAACCATCACAAGGATTTATGACTCATGGGTATTTGTGTTTATTCATATATTTGTGTTCACCGTTTTTTATTAATTTATGGGTTTTCATCTTTGCTTATGATATATATGACTTTATATTCTTGACAAGGGGCTCATATAGTTGGAATCAAAATGATTCAAGCGTTATTTCATTTTGGTTTATTGTTAAAAATGACTGTTATACAAGAATAGTTTAAATTCCTCAATAAAGCAGAGGACACTGATATTTCTGCTGTTTCCTCAACCATCAGCACAAAAAGCTGCTTTTACTGAAGAACCTCATCCCTCACCAGAGTTACCTTCTAGTCTACTCTTAGATGTCGTTAAAACACTGGAAAACAAAAAGGTTCAAGTGGATTCATTAGATTTTAACCGAGTTCCACTACCTTAAAAATGCCAGATTCTTTGTATTTATCAGTTTGAGGGATCCAACAAATAGCAGTAGGAGAAAAGTGTGAAATGGAAAATGTCTTTATTAATTCTAAAAGACATTAGTCCAATATAACGTAACACCAAGATAGAAAACTACAAAAAAAGAGACAACCTTACTCAATATAACTCAACCTTAATCAATATTACTCACTATAACTCAACCTCAATCAATTGTACTCAATATTACTCAACCTAACTGGACAAAAACCCAACTGAACCGGACTGAACTGTTATACTTCTAAAAAAAAAAACCCACATGGGATTATATTGACACGGACTAGTCCAAGACTCACACAAGGCGGGGGGGACTCATCATTAGAGAGTTACCCAACTTAATAATATTTACGTTAAGACACAAAAGAAGACAAGAAAGACACGTGGTCACCCATCCTTAGACAACATGACAGTAAACACGAGATAAATGAAGTTTACGAAAGACATTCGTCACAGGAGGTCCCTTCTCCTCATTCTCCAGGATGAGCTTGTCCACTTCCTGTGGGCGGGGCTTAACGGGCCATCTGTTCCAATGAGAAGCTCTTTTGCCAGCTGGAGCTCGTTAAAACAAGGAAACTTTATTTATACAGTAACATTTCATCGACAGGGCCATTCAAAGTACTTCACTCAAACGATCAAGAGCATTGTGACAAAGGGTTAAAAGAACTTTGAGACATATTTAAAAGCATTTAGAAGAACAACTTTAAGAAAGATGAAAAAAAAAAAAATTTTAAGCCGTCTAAAAGTTTTTAATATAAATAAATAAAAGCTGGATTAGAAGAAATGGATTGATAAAAGATGCTTATTTAAAATGAGATAATAAGTTTGAGATTTGATCCAAATGTAAAGTGCATTATAAATTAAATGTATTGTTATTATTATTATTACAATATCTGACATTCTAAGCACTGACGGGTGAAGTCCGAATAACAGTGATTATCTGGTTACCACGGTTACCTGTCAGGGAGGTATATTAGACACAGTGAACATTTTCTCTATGTGTCGAAGCGAGAAAAAAGGTAAAGTATGAGGATCTGAATGACGAGTTGGACACGGAGCAATTAGGATGGAATAATGATTGGAATAAGGAAGGACCACTGGTGGACCAGCGACGGGATGAAGGCCAGACCCTTTCATCAGATCCCACAGAGGAGCTGCTGAGTGCTGGTTCTGATAGACAGGTGTCAGAACACACAGTGACATCACAGAGCTGTTTTACCAGCAAAAGCCAGACCCAGGGAATATTAGGCAGGGGATATTTTTTTTATTTTTGGGTTTGTGTCAAGATTGACCCAAGGGCCCTAGATCATTGTAGCGCCCGTTGCCCTAAAGTTGGTCAGGCACCACAAGCCCCGCCCACCCTACACCAGTGGAAACCCAAACCACTTGTGTGATTTGGTGCGACCAGGCGTTATAATTTAAAGGCGGATCCATGCATCTCCATGCATCTGCTTTTTAGGTTTTTTAACCTGAGGTTCACTAGTCTGTCACCAAACCCAACCACACGGAACCTCACCTTTTGGGACCGGTTCTCTCAGGGCTTCACTTGGACCCAGGATGAGGTGGATTTTGTTCATTAAGCTCCTCCTAAATCCCTTCTGATGATTCCTCTGCAGACACGAGGAGAACCGGCTCCAAGTTGGTCCTGACTGTCTCCACAGAGTTCTTCTGACCCGGGTGAACACGGTACCGTCTCACTTCCTGTGTGATGCACCACTCACATGTATGAAGTCCGTCTGCCTGTTCAGCCCCCCACCCCTGAGGAGAAAGGGGGGTCTGGCACTCGTGGCTCCACACCCTCTCCGGTCTTTCTTCTGTATTTCTTGGCTGTTCTCCAGAGGACCTCAGCATTTCACCGTCAGCTCCGTCGGCACGTCAGAACGGATTACCGTCTGGAGGGACCGGTATCGGTGGTGACAGTCGGCGAGGACTCGCTGGAGACGCTCCTGTCCAGGACAAAATCAGTACTACACTAATGACCGGGGAGACGTGTCCACGCCGGGCGTCCAGAGCAGGAAAGCTGCTGCTGGAGAGATAAAAGTCTGGGAGTGAAATCCAGGATTTAATGGAAGACAGAAATGTTTAACGACTGGAAGCGTTTAATACTCGTAATACTCGGAAAAACACCAACGGAGTCCTCAGATCCTCTGTGTGACTCAAAAACTATTAGGATTCTTTCTTACGCTCATAGGCCTTAGTGCGAGGAAGAAGGGGATTGATTCTGGGAAAGGTTGGTTGTATATTTCTGACACTAGGGGGCGCTTTAATTCCAAACGTTTCAGGCAATCATTTCTCAACCGTTGGTGTAAATGAATCATCTGGAGGATATTTATCCTGTAAATATCATATTTGAGACATTAAAGAGTTCCTGTTTTTACAAAAATAGTTTTTGACTGGATAACTTGTACTTGTACTTGACAAGGTGATAAAATTAGGAATACATAATTATACTAAGATGCTAAAAGTTGGGATCATATTAACTTGTTCAATAGTCTAATGCAACGTTTTCTCAACCCGACGGGTCCTTAAGGTTCTGCATTGGTACAAAAAGGGTTTTTTAAAACCGGACGATATTCCAAAATTAATTTTACTATTATGCTATAAATAAAAAAATATCTATGTCGATTATTTTACTCAAGTGGGAGGTTGTTCTTTAAAAATGAAAATGCATGTATAACGCAGGGGATCGGAGGCATTTTAGGGGATATGCCTGTGAACTGGGTCACCCCATATTTATACCTCAGAGAAAACAGGAAGTCATCGTTCAACACTTCAGAGTTTTTTCTCCATCAAGTGAATCTAAAAATATAAAAACATTTAAATGGGTTTTTAAATTTCTCTAAAATCCCATTTAGATAAATTTAATTTATGTTAAGAATGTAATGTTTTTGTTTTTTTTGGTGCATTATTGCATCTCATTTTATTCAATTATTTAACACTTTCATCGTGAATAAATGGAAAAATAACCAAAAGTTGTTGATTATTCATAGATGCTTTCTTTATTCTCTAAATCAGATGCGTGCTGGTGTGACGGCGGCCTGCTGGCCGTAGAGGATGCCGATGGTTTCTAACAGCCTCGGTGCTTTAGGTGAGTTTGTCATGTGACGGAGGAGGAGGAGGAGGGAAAGAGGAAACATTTTCACACTCTTCGTCAGAGTGTCGCTACATCGTGGGCAGGAGATGGAAAGTGTTGCCGGGCAAAGGGACCCTGGGAATAAACTGCCCGGCAGCAGAGGAGAGGGAGAAAAGGACTGGATGGAGGGTGGAGGGTGAAGGGGTGGAGGGGTGGAGGGAGATGAAGGAGCCTTTCCTCTGCATGTAAGCCTGGAGTCAGGATGTGATGAAGATCGCCAGAATCAGCTGTCTGCAGCTAATTATAAAAGTTGAAAGCCATGATGATCTGAGCTCTTTAAATCCTAATTCAAGAATGTCCAGCACGATCGGTACTGAGCGCTGTGGACCAGGAACATCCGTCCGTTCTGTGGGATTGTGGAAGCTGGGGATAACGTTCAATCCTCACATTCAACAAAGAGCCTTAAGCCCCCCTGACCCGATCATGGTTCTATTTAGGTAATATAATTCATGAAATGACATATGTTCTCTGGACCTTCACCTTCTAAATCCAAATCTAAAAATACTTTGTTGTCGTGCCACAACATAAAATATCATTCAACAGAATCAACGTGACGATGCGGCGCTGTCCCAATCCAGCTCCAAACCAGGCCAAGAACCCAGAACCATCAGAGT
This sequence comes from Lophius americanus, assembly GCA_037951165.1. Taxonomy (NCBI): domain Eukaryota; kingdom Metazoa; phylum Chordata; class Actinopteri; order Lophiiformes; family Lophiidae; genus Lophius; species Lophius americanus. Next base: position 498,436 of record JBBDHG010000175.1, read on the forward strand.
CTGTCTCTCTGCAGCCCGGTTCCACGATGGTCTCATTTAAGGTGTAACACAATTTAAATATAAAATCTAAACCATTCACGTTTTGACTAAATATATACAATTTAATAGCAGGCATAAACTTTGTTTTGTTGAGTTTTGTGAAGGCTACTCCGTGCAGTACTCAATCTGTCCGCTGGGTGTCACTGTTTTCCCTTTAGTATGATTCTGCTTTAGGTTTGAGGAGATTTATTCTCTTAATTCATTTAATACTGAATGTTTTTCCAGATAATTGAAGTGCTCTTAGATAGCCAGTATTATCTCAAACAGCTGAATGAAGAGCATGGAATCCTAAAAACAGAACTTTGAAGTGTGATACTTTGTATTACTGAGGAAGAAGAGGAAGACATGAAGATGCTGATGGTGTGAGTGAAAGAATGCTGGAGAACTATCTCACGAGTTTCAACCACATCATCACACTCAGATTCTCACACTTTGACTTTCTCACACTTTTTTAAACTGTGAATTGCAGTAATAGAATGTTAGTAGAAAAGATTGTGTTTCTGTGAAGTTCTCACTTAAAGAGCTGTGAGAAGTGGAACCGGTTTTCTTTAGAGGTTTCACTTTTTCCCCTTTTGATGGAGTAAAGAACTTATTCTACTCATGTAAAAAATGTATTTACTACTGAAACCTCTGCACTCAAAAGAGTTAAAAAAAAAACGGTTTTAAGTTGTTTTAGTTTTAAAAAAAAAAGAAAGAAAAGATAAATTTTTTCTTTTTTTACTCAACCCAGAAATGTCAACAATTTCATAAAACACAATTACATTTATGTAAAAATGAAAAATACAATCCCAGCTTTATCTGTTAAATGTGGATTTTAAATGTGAGTGTTCAGGTATGAAGTTCACCTGAACACTTTCTCCATCACAGACATCTGTGATGTGTTTGTTTCAAAGATCGCCTGCCTGCTGGAGTTTACGGAACCGAATCAGGTCCAAAAGGTTTGTTAACTTGGAAAAAAAAAAAATTATTGAAAGATTTTTATTTCAAACTTTTAAAAAAAGAAATCAACGTTTTCAAACTAGGGGGAAAGAAATATAAAAAAATAAGACTTGAATGTGAAAACATCAAATTTGCACTTGAAACCAATAATACCTACCTTTACCTTATAAAATATATATACTAGTGGAATTTTTAAAATAAACAATTGATTCAAAATAATATCAGAATAGAATCTAAAAGTATATTTAAATAGAAATGAAACATTTATTTACGCTTATCTTTAGTTTGAAAATGTTCATTTTTAAAAAAAGTCTCAAACTTGAACTTTCATATTCAGTTTTGATTTTCTTCAAATTGAAAAAAACCTTTGGGCATTAATTTGCCTCCGTAGGTTTCCTGATGGCTGTTGCTGGTTTTAGGTTCAAATCCTCCTGGGAACTTTCCGTGTTGCGTTCGGGCGTTCCCTCCATGTTTGCGTGAACTTCCTGCCGGTGCTCCGGCGTCTTCCCACGGTCCAAACACATGCGGCGCAGGTGACGCAGCGACGATAAGTAGCCCGTAAGTGTGAAGGGTCCTTTGGTTCTGTGATGAATTCTCGCCCCATCTCTGGTGGGATAAGTTCCAGCCCACCCAACGGCCAGAACTGGGTAAGTGGTTACAGGAAAAGTATGGTATTAGAACTTTTACGGTTATATGTTATCTTCATGTTCTGTATGTTTGCAGACATCTTTGATTCGTACTGGTTTGGACTCCACAGAGGAGCTCAGCCACAGGTTGGTTCTGATATAGATCTGAACCCGACCTGGGCTCGTGACCCCGTCAATCCAGGGGCGTGACATTCCGAACAAACGACCTCCTGCGCCGACCGTCCAGCGGATGATGAATCGGCTCCTCTCAGATTAACGAGCGCTCCGGTCCAATCAGATGAAGGAGGGGCTCCCTGGGGCCCGGGAAATCAGGGTCCATTTTCACAGGTAATTTGCTTAATGCTCCCTCATTAGGATCGGCGTTGTAATGTTGTGGCGCAGCTGCCGTCTGACAGCCGCATCGGGTTCATGCAGCTAGACAGACTTTTCTCCGGGGCCTAATTCCCACTTATTACAGATCACACCTAATTATCACAGATTTGGGTTCTGTCTCCATAATTAGCCGGCCCCCCCGGATCAAATACGCCCCATCGACTCTGCGTGTGGAGCAAACACCTCCCTTCAAAGGCACTTTCTTTCCAGACTTTTGTGATGTCGGCCCACTCTTTGTTCACGCCCAGCTCAACGCCAATCAAGCCGGACATCAAGGCGCTGGATTCAGCGAGTCGGCGGGCGGCACCAGAAGAACCCGCTAATTCGGTGCAGAATGTCTCCTTCTTTCTGCAGACCCTCTGGAGCAGAGAGGACGCACCTCCTCCCCGAAAACCAGAAGGCCAGGACCTCAACAAGGGAAGGTCAGAGGGAGGTCAAGCAAACGGAGAAGATCCGTGTCTGTCTTTAGAGTCAAGAGGAAGATCAAAATATCAAAACTGGTTGAACTAAACGGTGAACAAACCTCCGTATCATTTATGAAATCATTTTTATATCTGCATCATTGTAATCAGATGATGCCTGAACTCTCCTACATATCAGACTCTGGATACGCCGTCTGTTAGCTGTTAGCCTCACAGTGCTACATACATGAAATGTTAATGAGGTACGAGGTCGTAAATAATCTTCACCTTAAATTGAATAACTATGGTTTTTTTTTTTAAAATGCATTTTGAGATGTCTGCAGGATCAGAACATCAGAGCACTTAATTATGCTCACAAAATAATCATCTTACCGCTGCAGTGTCTCCGCTGTCTCAGCAGACATCGCCCTGATGAACTCTCCAGTCCTTGTTTCGGTCTTCGCTGAAATGAAGCTCAAACAGCTGGAGGAAGAAGGACGCCGCACTGAACGGAACCGTTTCATCTCCAGTCACAAGCGGGGCGTCGATCCCTGCGTCACATTTAGATGGACAAACTCTCAGGAGGACAGACTTTACTTTTGTCACGGCGCCAGAATGTTCCAGCCGCAAACGTCGTAACGGCGGCGGACCGCCGAACAAATCTGCAGCTGAGGGAACTTTATTGACTTTCTGTAGATGTGCTGAGCAGATAGCGAGGTCTGCAGGCGGGAGGAAGCAGAAGAGACGCAGCGATGCGTTCGTGCTCAGGTGTTCAGAGAGATCCAGTAAAGCCCGTCGGATCGGCTTCAGCACAACGCAAACATTTGGTCGGGATGTTTGGACTTCCAGCGGGTCTCGTTTGCAACGGGAAACCGTTCAAACCCAGTTTAAACCCTCGCAAAACGAGGTCAGACGCCATCTGAGATTCACCCCAGCAACCCTACCATGTCTGGAAGTACGACTCAAAAATCTCCTCATCTGTATCTCTGCTGAATTTAAATTCAGCTCAAATGCTGCCCGTGACATCATCCAGTTACCTGCCCAGGTATCGCTGCAGAAACAACTTTTTATTATCATTTTTTCAAATTTTTTATTTATTTATTCAATTCTTTTTATTTCTAAATTTCTAAAATTTCTAAATTTATATCATCTCTCATCTCACTACCACGTAGACCTCAGTGCGAGGAAGAACTGGATTGATTTTTAGAAGGGTATGTTGTACATTTCAGAGCTTTATCTCTGAGAGTTTTTCCTATACTTGAACACATCGGGTTTTACTTTAATAATAATAATAATAATAATACATTTAATTTATAATAGTTCCTATTTTACCCACTAGAGGGAGATTTCTCTATTTTACAATTTCAGACATTATTTAAAAAGTATTTCATGGATCGTTTTTAAATCTCATTCCAACACAGCCCTCAGAGATCAGACCGCAACTAGCCCTGGAACCCTCACAACTCCTTTCCACCGAGCTGGTTCCAGGGCTAGTTTGGAGCCAGAGCCTGAACTAGCACCAACTCTTTACTGGTATATATCTAATATATATGTATTTTTTTATTTTAAAGTTAATAACAGAAGTAGTTTGTTTTCGGCTCTGGATCTCAACGTAGGCCTTCATAGCCAGGAGCAGGACCTTCACGGAGACCATGAGCTCCTCCATCTTCATCGTTGTTCTTGAGCATGGCGCCAGCGTTGCTGGGTAACCAGACGGTGACGCACCGGCGTGGCTCTGACTTGGCTCCTTGCCAATGGAAAAGCAAACAGGTTCTAAGGAGGTTGACTAGCACCAGCATCAGAGGAGTGAGAGCCCACCTGGAACCTCAGCAGGGAATCAGAGGTTCTGATCGGTGATGCAGCTGTGATTAGGAGGTTGAGCAGACACGGGAACAAAGGTGTCATCATCATCATCATCATCATCATCATCATCATCTGTCAAGGAGCTCCCCTGAAGTGTGTTTCTCTCATTAGTCTGATTGCATGGATACGCTGTGAAGGTTCTGGTTCTCCTCCATCAGCGCCGCAGAGACACCCAGTTCCACTATTTGCTCGTCTTCCTCAGTTTCTCCATAAAGAGAACAGAATCCACACCAGAACCCTGAGCTGGTTAGAGGAACAGGCTGGATGGACGCGTCTCCCCTTACATTTTCACCCCTGCTGTCGCGGGCCGGCACCGGCGGACCCCTGAGAGGATGTCCTCATCTCACTTTGATATGGACGGGGGGCCGGGGAGACAGGAGTCGGAGCCGTTCAATTACGGAGCTCCGGCCCACCAGGAGAGAAGTGACACCGCATCTGACACGAGCCTGCAGAGATGAGGGGAGCTGAGAGGAGGAGGAGGAGGAGGAAGAGGAGGAGGAGAGAGGTGAGAGAGAGAGACAGAGACAAATGGCGTCCGGGATATATATACGCCGTCTAATGAATGCTAGGCGGAACAGTTGGCGGACAAAACCCCAGAGTGGAGATAATTATGGGATGGCAGCAGCAATGAATCTGAGCAGAATGAACGGATCTGTTGTTCCCCGCTCTATTTGTCTCCGGCCCCCGTGAGGCGGTCCAGTCTGCAGCCCCACCTAAAGACTAGCTCTCCTCGCCGGCCCGGCTCTGATGCAGCAGTTCTTCTACGAAGGCTGCTTGAAACTCTTCGGCCTCATTGATCCGGTGATGGCGGGTCCACAGGAACCGGTTCTTCTGTTTCAGGATGTGCTTCTATCTGAATGTTGGGTTCTTCAGATGGAGCCGGGTTAATTCTCTTCACTGTTGTTTTAAACAAACGTTTTTATCATGGATGTGGAAACGCTCTTTATTCTTTAAAGGTGCAGTGCGTAAACTTCAGTGGTGGTAACCTACAGAAGACATCAGCTCGCCCCTCCCTCTCCAAGAATCTACGGTGGCCTTCAAGGGTCAAAAGGATCCCGTTAAAGAATCTGTAAAATGTGTGTTATTACAGTAAAATACCTTTAAACCAGATCTGCTGTAAACATGTTTACGGTAAGAGGACGAAACATAAAATGACAATAAATGCAGATTTTATAAAAACTTCTAAACAGTATCTCCAAAATGATTCGATTTTAACATTTTGTTGACGTAGAAAATAAAAGTATGGTCAGACTTAAATTTAAATTTAAATCTGTTGTTTTGTGGTAAATATTTAGTTTTAATGAGATCAGCTCAAACGTTTGGAAAAAACATGTTTTTATTTTCTTTAAGAAAAGTGTTTAATGTTTCTCAGACTTTTGTTGTGTCACGTTACTTCATTCTTTCCAGTAAGTCTTCATGCTTTAATCCTTCCTCAGTGGTCATAGTCAATGCCTCCTCCTTCTCGGTGACCTCTTTGACCTGTGGTGTGCCCCAGGGCTCCATCCTCGGCCCCTTGCTCTTTAGCAGGTCCATGCTTCCACAGGGTCACATTATTACAGGTTCAGTCACACCTTTCAAGAAGAAGATGAGGAGGTGGAGGATCCATGAACGGTTGAGACCACCTGAATGAGGTTCTGGTATCAGTTGATGCCCCAGACCGTGAAGCAGGTAGCTGAGACTGAGCAGGTGTGAAAGGTGAGGATGGTAGTGGAATGAGCCGAAACTGTGGCCCGAGTGTGAAAAGAGATAATCTTCAATAATCAAGTCAAACCAGAAAACCTTTAACTCTTAATTCCCCAGCGCTTCAGTCAGAACAATCCTACTAGAAAAGGGAACAGAGCCTTTTTTGCGACACCAGCCGGCATTGAGGACCCGTATGTTTTACCCATTCACCTGTCAGGGGTTGTAATGTTCTGGCTCATCATCCGTGTAAACACTCACAGCGTTGGAAGAGGCTCAGACTCACTTTGCTGCCGTTGGAACATGAATCATAGGTTATTGATTCCAGCAGCTCCAGTCCGCCGCCGCATTCATCAAAGCCGCGTTTCACATCTTTCTCTTTTCCAGCCATTTACGTAAAAGCCTTTTCATTGATCCTCCCATCGCGCCAGACTTGGCTGATCCCCTCCCTGTTTGGCTTCCAGGATCCGTCCCATGATCACCTGTGGAGGGGGGTGGGGGGGGGGGGGCAGCCTGCGGCGCTGATTAATTTACACCTAATAGTAACCCGTGTGTGCCGTAGTGATTTCCCAGACATCCCCCCTCACCCCCCCAGCTGCATATTAACAGTGTGGCATAGACAAATGTGTCCAAGTTCTGGCCCTGATATTGATGACCATTACTGAAAAACAATCATTTCAGCAGGTAAATATTGCTTTTCTGCCAGAACCGGCCTTCAGCCCCCAATTTGACAATAACAGATCCATTCAGGAAGTGTGAAAAAAGCCTTTCCTGTCAGAGAGAGTATAAACTGGGTATCGATCTGACTCCCGCTGCTCTGCTTAGGAGGTGAGGAGGACTCACTGCAAAAAATGTAATGTGGAATAAAGCTGCGGTCGTCAAAAGGAGGACTTCCTGTTGGAACACAAATGGCGCCTCGGTATTTGAACTATTATTATGACGTGTTAATTATTGTCACGCCGACGGCTGGCACCGACGTCACGAAGAGGAGGCGGTTCATTTTTCCCTCTGTATAATTTAAATGTCTGTGGCGAGCATCAATCAGAACCTCTGTTCTTTAGGGACATATATATATATATATATATATGTATATATATATATATATATATATATACATATATATATATATGTATATATATATATATATATATATATACACTTATATAAGTATGTATATATTAGTATGTGTTTCTCAGCTTCCTCCAGCCTTGAAGAAGACTTGTCACCTCATAAGTGCATCTCAGGGAAGGTTCCCAACGGTCAGGGAATATTTCCAGGGAACCGTTCCAATATATTTCCCCCTCTATCAAGTGGGACTTTCTTACATTCCAACATGCCTGGAATGTAACATTTATTAGTGCTGAGGGCCGGTGGGGGTCCGCTGACCCCGCCGGTAATTACGCTGGTTGGCAGGTAGAGCACTGAGCAATAACCAGTAACAGTCGGGCTGGGGAGTCGGGCTGGGGAGTCGGGCTGGGGAGTCGTTCTCCATCTCCGATCACACTCTCCTCTTACACAGAACTTTCCTGCTTCTTCAGAGGTGCTTCCAGTGACTAATTGGACCCATTTCTCGCCCGGACAGATGTTTGTTCCCGTTAATTCCCAGTCTGAGAGTAACCAGAGCATTCCGGCGCCCCCGGCGCTGACGCAGTTCTCCGGGAGGCGCTGATCAGAGGCCCGGGTGGAGGACCGCCGGGAGGATTAATGGGTGCACGATGTTTCTCACCTGGAATTAACATAGCGGGGAATTGCCAAAGGCGGACTTTGAAGAAGAGGAACCATCAGAAGAGCCTGATGATCCACCGGAGATCCTCTGACCTGGAAACCTTTACGACATCTCGCTGCACGGACGGAAAAACACGGGAAAAGTTAACCACCCACCATCATCATCAGCGTGAAAACGTCGTCTGGTGCAGTCTTTTGGTGTGTGTGTGTGTGTGTGTGGGGTCGGGTGGCAGTGGCAGCAGGTGAAGATGTGAATTCCCCGGCAACTTCCTCCAGCTCATCCTGGGGCCTTCACCCGCCTGAAAAACCTCCTTTCACTTGAAATGTTATGTTGATGTCTTTCGGACAGGGTTTCAGTGGCTTTTATGTCTTTTCGAGTCATGACATGACTTTTTTGTGACACGTGATATTGATGGCTTTTATGTCTCTTGTATGTTTCTCGATGGCTTTGATCTCCTGGTGGGAGGATGTTTATGGTTTTGATGTCTATTTGACCCGTGACTTAATGGCTTTCAATGTCTTTTGCGGCATGTGATATTGGAGGCTTTGATGTCTTTGCCTTTGATTTATTATTGACAGGCTGTTTTTGGCTTTAATTTCTCTTTGACCCATGAAATTATGGCTTTTGACTTTTTTGTAACATATGTTGTTCATGGCTTTCTATTATGGTATGTTACTTGATGGCTCGGTGACAGGATGTTATTGGCTTTGATGTCTTCTTGACTCATGACATGATGGCTTTTGACATTTCTGTGAGATGTGATGTTGATTGCCTTTGATGTCTCTGACATCTAAGTTGATGGATTTGATGTCTTTGTGACAGGTGACATTGCAGGCTTTGATGTCTTTGCCTTTGATGTTTTCCTCTTGGACATTTGATTGAAGTGGAACTGAGTCACCTTGGTAGATGTTCTGTACCCTTCACATTTCGTCACTCACAGATTTCTTCTCTTGTTTTTCTCAGAAGCTGAGCTCTTTGGCTGGGAGGTTAAGAGGAGGCGGAGCTTCACGCTTCGGTTTCGGCCCAAGGACAAGAACTGATAGAGATGGATTCATAATAATAATAATAATACATTCATGTCAGCAGTCGTCTCCTCCCTCTGGCCTCCTTCCTGAAGGAAACTCCTTCACTTCCATGCAGCTTCACTGACAGACTGTTTGTCTGTCTTCATCGTCTCTCCCTTTAGTTTCCTCCTCTTCTTTTGGGGCGGACCCCCGTCTGTCACACTGCATCAAACAGCCGTGTGACTGAGGTAATAATAATAATAATAATACATTTAATTTATAATGCACTTTACATTTGGATCAAATCTCAAAGTGCTACAAGACAAAAGCAGATAAAAGCATCAATAAAAAAATAAATAATAATAATAACTATACAAAAACGTGACCAAAAGCATTAATGTTAATTACAGTTATAGGTTCTGCTAAAAAGGAAAGTTTTAAGTCCTTTTTTAAATGTATCAGTCGTCTGTGGAGCCCTGAGATGGTCAGGGAGGGCATTCCACAGACAAGGGGCAGCAGAACAGAAGGCCCGATCTCCCATGGTGCTGAGCTTAGTCCGGGGAAGGAGGAGGCGGTATGAGTGGGTAGAACGGAGGGATCGTGTCGAGGTCAGTGGGGTGAGTAGTTCTTTCAGGTAGGGGGGGCGTTACCATGGATGCACTGGTGAGTGAGGAGAGAGATCTTATAATCAATCCTGGTGGAGATGGGAAGACGATGAAGTGATGAAGAACGGGGGTGATGTGTTCATGTTTACGAACTCTCATCAGGATCCTTCAGATGTTTTGAACATACTGAAGTCTTTGAAGACTTTTATCAGGGATCCCGATGAGGAGTGATGAAGGTCGTTACAGTAATCCAGTCTGGAGGAGACGAACGCGTGGACCAGCTTTTCAGCATCACTCAAGGTTAGTGACGAACGGAGTTTGGAAATATTTCGGAGATGGTGAAAGGAGATCTTGCAGATGTGTTTGATGTGGGATTCAAAAGTGAGTTGAGGGTCGAATCTCACGCCGAGGTTGGTGACTAATGAAGACTGATGAAGACTGATGAAGAGAGGGGAATGTCGTGACCAGAGAAGGTAATACTGGTTATGGAGGAAGACTGGGTCTGATGTGGGGTGCCAATTAAAATAGCTTCGGTTTTGGAGCTGTTCAACTGGAGAAAGTTGTTTTTCATCCACACCTTCATCTCCTCCAGACAAGTGCGGAGAGTTGACAGGGGAGATGATGAAGATGAGGATGGAGAGGCTGAGGAGGAACATCCTCCTCAGCCTCTCCATCCTCAGAGGTCTTTATTTAATGCCGGGTTCAGACTCAAACAGGTTCTGCTTGTAGCTCCAGACTGCCTGGAGTTTTATTTTATCCTAAAGGCGATTAGATTTTTGTGAAATAACATGTTTTGCAGCATTTAAAATAAAACAAGATGAAATAATAAGCCCTTTGGAGTGACATCACTGCGTGGCTATTGCTGCCTTTAGTTTCTTTCTTGTTCTATTGGGGGTGGAGCTGGCGACTGAGTGGGCTGAACAGAGATGCTGAAGTGGAAAAAGCAGGAGACGGAGGCTGCAGAGTATCCGAGAGATACTCAGTGAGTTTGTTGGAGTTGTCGGTAGATTTAGAGGCTGGCAGTAACTCAGACATTAATGGAGGAATCTGAGAAATCACTAAGATTGCATATAAAGAGTTTGTTATTGCCTGTGCGATTGTATAAATAGCATGTTTGGTTTTAATTGCGTGGATGAGGTCAGGTGCAAACATGCTGGGGGCGGGACTATTTAAATGAGGGTTTTCGTGTTTGTCACATGTTTCTGCTTTGGAGAGTTTGGATGGAGAGCCAGGCCAGAGCATAATAATGACATTTAATGCCATGAAACAGGAGGAGTCTGTTGAAGATGCAAATAAACATATTGTTGAGCTACGGCAGAGAAATCTGAATATTACTCCAAGAAACGCAACATGATGAGGAGATGAGAACATATAAACGAAGAACAAAGTAAAACATCGGTGAATAAAACAGATAAGACAAAAAATCAAAAAAGAAGAACAGGTGTAGAGAGTTCCTCCCGTCACAGGAGCTTCACAGGTTCATGACAATTCATCAAGAGGTTTTTTCTCTCATCTAGTGATCATGGATTTGAGACTAAGCAAACATACGACCTTCATTACGGAGGTGAAAGAGACGGAGTTCGCAGGTGAGCCAGTGATGATGTCACAATACAGGTGTGGGATCTAAGGGATTCAAAGACTTAGAGGGTACAAAGTTCCACTCTGTCAAACTCGCGTTGCCCCTGACGATCTTCTCTCCAGGCTCCCACCGTTTTATGGTCAGGCAGCTTCACCCGAGACCCAGTGAAGACATTCTGCGAGTATGACTTCCAATAATTTCAAGGCATTGTGGAGCAGGTTACGGTCCCGAAAGTCCCAAACCTGTCAGACCGTGGCTCCTACGGAGTTTGAGCAGCTGAGGGAAGACGTGATGAGACTGACTGCTAATAAAACCCAACTGAACTGCCGGTACAACGATCTCCATGCCGAGGCTAAGCTGCTGAGGAAGGCTCTGGAAGGCACCAAGAAATCCTTGTGGGAGAAAAAGGTGTGGGGCTGGATCATGATGTTCTACTGTATGCTGAGCAGCGTAGGTTTCTTTCTCACGGTCGCCATTATCTTGGCTTGAGTCGGCCGCACTAGAACATACCTCCGTTCTCACCAGTAGCACACTATGCCCACAAACATTCCAGAGGAGATGACGAGGGTTTACAAAGAGTTCTAAAGCTGATTCTAAGGTTCTGGGACTCCAGAGATCCACAGTGAGACACATTCTCTCCAGGTGTAAAATACCTGGATCCATAGAGAACCTTCACCGAAGTGGAGAGTTATTCCTGCTGGAGGTGGAACTAGAAGATACAACTTCAAGGGACTGAATACTTTCTTCATGCTGCTGATTTAATTCCGGAGATTTTTTGGGCTCATTAAAAAAAAAAATCTTCATTTAAAAATTGTATTTTAAGTTGTTTTAAGTCTATTTAGTGTCTTTATTCCAACTCCACAAACATCAACAGAACAGGTATCCTCCTGAAATAAATGTGAAGTTATGTAAGCGGTACGTTTCATGATACAAAAACTCCCATTTGTGGGTGAAACTAACTTTTAGGGTGATTAATGATATTTATAAGATAGATCTCCTTCAGTCGATTCATATTCACCAGGTTTAGACTAAATTGGACAATTATGAGAAATTAGGGCCCAAACCCTCTGGTGTCGGAAATATACAACCCACCTTTCCCCAAATCAGTTACAGCGGCGCCGGCGATTCCAGAACATCCCCGACTTCTCAGGGACATAATGAATCCAAATTCAAAGCACATACACACTTTACATAGTCCAGCGCTTCACAACAATGACACCGTCACATGCACACATGTTTGTAGTGAGGATTCCACAGGGGAGATTCCACAGACACGAGATCTCACAGAAACTCACGTGTGGTGATGTGTGCTGGTGAGTGTGGAAAAAGGAAAACCAGCACATGACCTTTACTTGAACCCTCGCTGTTTGTCTCCCAGCTGATTAGAGAAGCCTGAATATCTGAGAGATTATTTATTCCCCTCCTCCTTTCATCTCCATCTGAAGTTTCCCGACACGCCGAGGGGGAAGCGAATCCGTGTAAGATCTGGCGAGGAGCATTACTGTGATAAGTTTATTCCACAGACATGAAAGGGAATGCCGTAATCAGCCGTCTGCCCCACAGTATTTTTGAGAATTCTAATCTCCCAGCTGTCTCCTCCTGTAGACTCGGCTCCTGCCGGCAGACGACATCTTCGGCGTGACAAACGAGAACTTCACGCCGCATCTGGGTTTCATCTGGAGCAACGTCGGCATTTTTGAAAAGAGGGACAATGAATATTTAGACACAAGTCGTTGGGTCACGTCGTGTAACAGATAAATGTCTACCAGCACAATCTCACCCGGAGCGAGGCGTCGGCGCGGAGCGAGTGCTTGTTTTGCGTGACGGCGGCGCCTCTCCGACGCCGGGTCACCGAGGCAAGTGTGGGAGCGACCCAGCGGGAGAACCTTCAACCTGTGTGTTTCTCCACACGGGCTGAATAATCAAAGGCGTGTCGGATCTTCACGCCTGCAGGAGGAGGCAGGTTTAGTGTGTAGAATGTAAAAGAAGATCAAATCCATAACGTTGTTTCTGTCGGAGTAGAATCAGCATTTATCTCAGAATCAACGATCTCCACGTCTCCGTCGTCCATGTTTGTGTGTTTGCCCATTTCTTTCTCTTTGTTTGGGCTATTATTGGACAGACTCCGCTTTTGACAGTTGGGAGAATATAATAAAACTACATTTAAGACTTAAAAAAGGGTCGGAATCATAAAGTGTAGCTTCAGTCGTCACCTCTTCGGTCAAAAAATAACTAAACAAAAAAAAAAAGACTGGGTTTGTACTTCTAAGTATTTATGTCAATAATGTTGTACATATGTAAACATGCATGTGTGTGTGTGTGTGTGTGTGTGAGAAATGTAAATATGACCAAAATCAGTCAAATCTGAATCAAATCTGAATCAAATCTGAATCAAATCTGAATCAAATCTCAATCAAATCTCAATCAAATCTCAATCAAATCTGTGATCTGTGATCTCAGATCAGAATCAGAGGTTGACATGTCACGTTTTGAAGGGAAATAAATGAATATAATTGACCCAGAGGAGACTGTGATGCTGGAGCCGGTGAGTAAAAGGCGGTGGGTGTGGGATCTAGTCCTTGTCGTTTTTGAGAGGCACGACGTAGATCAAAATATGAAAAGGGTAATTAGTTGAAATAAACCATTACCAAATCTCTGTATCATTTACAAAATCATTTATATATATATATTCTTTGGAAACAAATCTTTATTGTAATTCAGAGGGAAAGGGCCGAGGGGAAAGGCAGTCTAAAGGATGTTGTGGTGGAGGGCAGAGGAGAACAAGAGGCGGGATCTACTAGATCAAATGAACGGATTTCATTCTGGTTTATTTCATGCTGATCTGCTATTGGACAAAACACAGGAAGTGATGTTCCGAGGGAGGACGTCCTCCAACAACCACCATGTAAGATTGACATGGCGGTGGTCCAATGAGAATTTCCACAGTTCCCCTTCAGTTCTCCACCACTGTGAGGCGCTAGAGTGAGACATACCGGCGGTGAAGGAGGGACTGAGTCTTTCAGAACTACTCTCAAATATAACTGGAAAAATATATTCTATTCACGCTTTGTCCAAATAAAAGCTTTTTGTTCCAGTTTGGAGTTAGCTTGCTAGCTTAGCAGTTAGCTAGAAGCTCTGAAACGCTTACCAGCAAAGATGTGTGTAGCCGAGGATTTATAACCCACAGGTCTTCAGACTGACTCAGTAAGGTCAAATGTTCACCTGATACCCTGGAACCACCTGACCCCCGATCTCTGAACACCGGACCCCTGAACACCTGACCCCCGACCCTGACCACCGGACCCCTGAACACCTGACCCCGATCTCTGAACACCTCACCCCTGACCACCTGACCCCTGAACACCTGACCCCCGACCACCTGACCCCTGACCCCTGAACACCTGAACACCTGAACACCTGACCCCTGAACACCTGACCCCTGACTGGTCAGAGAGAACCGAGTAAATCTCTTGGATGACAGACGTCCAGTTGCTTTAGTTCATGTGTGGAGGATCAGCATCACCTGGATGAAGGAGAATCCACACAGCAGGTAACCAGAACGTTTCTTTGAACTTTACGAACAGAAGAACACGCCCCCTCTAAGGTTCAGCGTGACAGACGGATGGCCCTTGCTCTTCCTCAGGCTTAGACAACGAACTCTTCACCTCCTCCCAGCGTTTCTCTCTTTATGTTAACAAGTAGTCCTTTACAACCAGTAGCTCATTAGACGTGGCTCAGCTGAAGCCGACATCTGGACAATAATGGCTTTAAACTCATTTATTACACCTGTGATCCATTTTCTCCAGCTAACTACTTTGTACTTTAGGGGAAGTGTAAAACTTCTGGTCTCATTATTCTGACAGAGGGGATACATGGAGGTGGTAAAGCTGCTCAGACTTCATGAACATCAGGCTGAGGCGTGAAGAACTTTAATAACTCAGGGCTTTGTCTGCGTTTCCATCAGATAAAACGCAATTTCTGAAAAAGCCGGGCGCTCCTCTGTGAAAATGTCAAACAAACGTCTTTCCCCCGTAGTCGGGGCGACAACATGCAAAATGTCTCGTCTGGTCACCTTGTTGTTAAGAAGACGTGATCCAGGAGATTCATGACTTTACTGCTGGAGAGATTAGCCTCCAGCGAGAAGACCACTGAGGAAGACCACTGAGGAAGACGAAGGAACGAGAGGCTTCAGTTTGGGACAGCCAGCAGATTCTCCTGTTATTATGGACTTCCTGTCCGCAGGCGGACCCATCCATCCATCCATCCATCCATCCATCCATCCATCCATCCATCCATCCATCCATCCATCCATCCATCCATCCATCCATCCATCCATCCATCCATCCATCCATCCATCCATCCATCCATCCATCCATCCATCCATCCATCCATCCATACATACATACATACATACATACATACATACATACATACATACATACATACATACATACATACATACATACATACATACATACATACATACATACATACATACATACATACATACATACATACATACATACATACATACATACATACATACATACATACATACATACATACATACATACATACATACATACATACATACATACATACATCCATCCATCATTCCATCCATCCATCCATCCATCCATCTATTATTACTGATTAATACTTTTCTCTCGGCTGTGACGTTATTTCAGTAAAAAAGGAAAAGATCTTTTTATCCCAGCTTTAGGTAATTGTTTCCTGTTGTAACATGATTTCCAACAAACGAGTGCTGTGAGGAAGAGGAGGGTCATGTTCCACACGATGCATCCTCTTCCTTTAAACGCCCCATTAGTCCGGAGCTGAAGGATTATGAGCGTCCTCATTAGTTATTCCATTCCTCACGCCGACACGCCGTCTCTTCTGGGCCTCGGCGCCGCCAACGATCTCTGAAGTGTGTTTAAACAAGCAGAGGTTCTGATCGGCGCCAGAGAGAGAAATGGGGCTGTAGCAGAATCCTTCTTCTCCGTTATCACACACAGTTCTGCTTCCCTTGACCTGACCCGTTATGTGTCTGCCGAACCAGAACTCGGTCCAGGGAAGCTGACGGGGGATGAGAATGAAGATGATGTCGACATTTGATTCTGTTTCTGCTTTCGGAGTTTGAAAGTGAGCTGCACTTTTTTAATGAGCAAGAACTGATCTTCTCTGGTCCCACCACAGCATCTCAACAGGGTTCAGGTCCAGACTCTGAAACTTTAATTGTATTCCTTTAGACTCTTCCGAGATGAACCTTCTCCTTTCTCTGGGATCAGTCTGTTCCAGAATGATCTTCAGCTCACCGACCGATGACCTGACATTCTCCTTCAGTAGAATCCATGTTTCCCTCCATGGTTGCGGGTCGTTCTGGTCCTGAAGCATCAGATCATCTCAACATATTCCGCTGCCACCTCCATGATGGACCGTAGGTCTGATGTTCTTCTAGTGGAATGTTTGGTTTCCACCAGATGGAACCGGACCCCCGTCTAAAAACGGTTCAACTCTCCACTCATCAGTCCAGAAAAGATTCTTCAAAAAACTCAGAAAATTCGGACCAGCCCTAAAGTTCTTCTGCCGTTTTAGCCCAGCTTCTTTGAAACGGTGGAGCCATGACCTCTGACCTTTACTGACACGAGAGATGCCCACAGTTATGTCAATGTTCTCATTGGATCTTCTGTGACTTCCTGAAAGAACCTTCACCGTGATCCTTGAAGAATTCTGGAAAGTGGTCCACTTCTGTGAAGGTCCACTATTGTTCCAGGTCTCCTTTGTCCCACTGTGGATCTGTGGAGTCCCAGAACCTTAGAAGCAGCTCTAGAACCCGTCCCAGACTGAAAGATTGTAATTATCCTATGGAATTACTTTTGATTTTGGCATAGTGTGCTACTGCTACTAAACTCCAACCCAGTTGAAGGTGAGGTCCAAACAAATACAGAACTATCTTTTTATGGAATGTTTCCACTTTCAGTCTGGATCAGATTTAAAAGAGTAAGAGAGAAAAATCTCCATCAGCCAGGGTTTCGCATGTCGAACCCCCCCCCCCTCCCATCAGCGGTGGCCCGCGGACCCCCGGATCGCGCCAACGACACCGGCTCCACCTGTGAACAGCGGATCAGTTCTGGTCCATGATTGCTTCTCTCTGTCTTTTGGGAAGTACGGGTAATGAGTAAACAGACGGCGTTAATGGAAGGGGAGCGCTCACACATTTCCTCCCCATCAGTGAGAATACGGGCCGCGATTGTAATCCAGCACTAATTCTCAGGAACATCGTTTGCAGGAGTCTGGATGGAGGATGCAGCAGAACTCCTTCCATTAGTTCTGCAGTACGTTTTCACAGATGCATTAACATCGGAGCGGTTTGTAGGTTCTTCACAGAGAGGAGACGTTAGAGCTTTTATTTGGGTTCCATACGGCGCCGTACTTCCTCCTCCTGGCCTCCATATTCTTTGAAGACACGGTTTCTGTCCAACACTAATAACACAACATAATCTGTCCAATCATTATTCATTCGTTTGTTCTGAGTCCAGTGACAGCGATACACCGAAAGATAAAAATGTGGTATCAACCCTTTAATTTTACAAAACTACGTTTCTCTGCATATTTAAACTTATTAATCTAATATCTCTGACGCGTTAAATTTATCATAGAATTGTTTAGTCAATTGTGTTTTAAACAAAACAAAAATGTTTGATTTGGTATTTCATCAAAATAGTTTGAAAAGCCTCCAAACCCCCTGCCTTGTACAAGCAATCACTGATTGAACTCCTCAAATCGCGTTAACACGAGGCGATGATGACTCCACAATATCCCGGACTTTTCTGTGTTATAATGAAGTGGAGAAAAAAAAACTCGGTACTGACCCGATGGTATTCAACCATGTGACATCTTCTCTCCTGCTCCATGCTCCGCCCCTTCAACCAAGGTGTGAGGCAATGGATTGTGAAGATTTTACACAATAGTGCTGATAATCAAACCAAAAGAAAACTACTTCTTCTGCTTCTTCTGATTCTTCTACTACTTCTTCTTCTTCTTCTTCTTCTTCTCTTCTTCTTCTCTTCTACTGCTTCTTCTTCTTCTGCTTCTGCTTCTTCTTCTTCTTCTTCTTCAGGTAGGACCTCATCGGTGAGGAACCGGCCAGAAGCTGCTGCCCTCTGGTGTGGGTCCATGACCACATCCGAGCCCGTCCCTTAATTAAGCCTCTTTATTCTGCTCATTATGAAGACAGTTAAAACCAATGAAGTGAATTATTCCAGTTTGTCCAGCGCCAGAGAAGTTAAGAAGATTGAGGTCAAGTAGTCTTCGTTCGGTTCTCCCTCAAACACAATCATGGACCGGAGCTGCTGTCCAAACACGGACGCTTCACTCTGAGTCGGTGTCGGGGAGCAGAGGTTCTGACTCCGGCCAGAGATCGGGTCAGTGTTGAAAAGGACGTCCCGGCCCGACGGAGTGATGCCTCTGGCTGTTAAGACGTTCGTCAAGAATTATGTTAACTTATTATTCAAAAAACGTTCTCTAATTATGTAGAGATTATTTAGTCAAAAGGTGAAACTCTCCGTTTATCACCTTCCATCCCTCACCGGGTTCTGGGGGTCGAAGTTCTGGGTAGGAGGGAAAAGGTCGGAAACGACAGCAGATACCAGAGGAGTGTCTTCGATGAAGATGAGAATGTTAACGACGTGAAAAGATCGGAGGACAGTTTTTAAAGACCATCTCCAACATTAAAACCTTCAAACGCCCTCGCCAGACGATTCATCCATCATCATCATCATCATCATCATCATCATCATCACACACATGTTTGTAGTGAAGGTCCAAACATGAGATCTCACAGAACAAACGGGACTTCCTCCAAACATGGAGGAGGATGGACGGATATATTTTTAATATATCTCGCGTGAGGCGTTATGAAGACACTGGTGTTTGTTGCCATACTTACACAAGCTGCTCTTCTTCTTCTTCTTCCTCTTCATCAATAATCCACCTGGTTCCGGGTTCAGGTGTGTTTGGGTTTCTGTTCGCTGTAAAAGTACCACAACATCCTGTTATGACGCTTCCCGGTCCGCTCGCTCTGATTGGCTGTATAATCTGTCGGAGGCGGCCCGACGAGAAGTCGTAAATATGGTTATCATCTTCATCATTTTGACTAAAACATCTTCATCGGTTGAGTACGCATCTGGACTGTGGGAAACTTTTCCAGCCGCGGCTTTGACTCCATGTGGCGAGCGTTATATAATCAGTCTGTTTGGCCGAATCAAGTATTCCAACGCAGGAGGCAGAGAAAGCGTTCTGTGGATGAAGAGTAAAAGCGTTCTGTGGATGAAGAGTAAAAGCGTTCTGAGGATGAAGAGTAAAAGCGTTCTGTGGATGAAGAGTAAAAGCGTTCTGAGGATGAAGAGTAAAAGCGTTCTGTGGATGAAGAGTAAAAGCGTTCTGAGGATGAAGAGTAAAAGCGTTCTGAGGATGAAGAGTAAAAGCGTTCTGTGGATGAAGAGTAAAAGCGTTCTGTGGATGAAGAGTAAAAGCGTTCTGTGGATGAAGAGTAAAAGCGTTCTGTGGATGAAGAGTAAAAGCGTTCTGAGGATGAAGAGTAAAAGCGTTCTGTGGATGAAGAGTAAAAGCGTTCTGAGGATGAAGAGTAAAAGCGTTCTGAGGATGAAGAGTAAAAGCGTTCTGTGGATGAAGAGTAAAAGCGTTCTGTGGATGAAGAGTAAAAGCGTTCTGTGGATGAAGAGTAAAAGCGTTCTGTGGATGAAGAGTAAAAGCGTTCTGAGGATGAAGAGTAAAAGCGTTCTGTGGATGAAGAGTAAAAGCGTTCTGAGGATGAAGAGTAAAAGCGTTCTGTGGATGAAGAGTAAAAGCGTTCTGAGGATGAAGAGTAAAAGCGTTCTGTGGATGAAGAGTAAAAGCGTTCTGAGGATGAAGAGTAAAAGCGTTCTGAGGATGAAGAGTAAAAGCGTTCTGTGGATGAAGAGTAAAAGCGTTCTGAGGATGAAGAGTAAAAGCGTTCTGTGGATGAAGAGTAAAAGCGTTCTGTGGATGAAGAGTAAAAGCGTTCTGTGGATGAAGAGTAAAAGCGTTCTGAGGATGAAGAGTAAAAGCGTTCTGTGGATGAAGAGTAAAAGCGTTCTGAGGATGAAGAGTAAAAGCGTTCTGTGGATGAAGAGTAAAAGCGTTCTGAGGATGAAGAGTAAAAGCGTTCTGAGGATGAAGAGTAAAAGCGTTCTGTGGATGAAGAGTAAAAGCGTTCTGAGGATGAAGAGTAAAAGCGTTCTGTGGATGAAGAGTAAAAGCGTTCTGTGGATGAAGAGTAAAAGCGTTCTGTGGATGAAGAGTAAAAGCGTTCTGAGGATGAAGAGTAAAAGCGTTCTGTGGATGAAGAGTAAAAGCGTTCTGAGGATGAAGAGTAAAAGCGTTCTGAGGATGAAGAGTAAAAGCGTTCTGAGGATGAAGAGTAAAAGCGTTCTGTGGATGAAGAGTAAAAGCGTTCTGAGGATGAAGAGTAAAAGCGTTCTGTGGATGAAGAGTAAAAGCGTTCTGAGGATGAAGAGTAAAAGCGTTCTGAGGATGAAGAGTAAAAGCGTTCTGAGGATGAAGAGTAAACACGCTCCTCTCACCGTCTCCAACTACAAGGTCGGTGTATAAACAGCGTGTTAGCCTTCGTTCCCTCCGCCGATGCTTGTCGACATGAAAAACAAGACTTTCCGTGAACCCGGCTCTAATTACGACACAACGCGATGTTTTTGTTTGTTTGTCTCCCTGCATCTTCTCCGCCCGCCGTTTACAGAAAGCCTCATTACCGCCGAGCTCACGGAGGGGATTTTGGGAAGTGGCTGGGATGTGAGGCATCTCTGAAATAGCTGCACGTTCTCGCTGCTCCTGACACTCTGGTTGAACCCGCCCTATTAGCGGCGGATTACTGCGGGGAGCGGCTGTGATTCTCTGACGGGGGAATAGAGCTGAACATTGGAGCCGGGATGATTTCATCTCGCCGTCTTTAATTGCTCCGGCATCTATTCATTGGCTTTCCAGACGCACCGAGGAGCTGTGCAGGGAAAAAAAGGAAAGGCGGCGTTCAGCCGAACGCTGCAGCATTTTATGGTCCTGGGATGAAGCTATAATACGCTTTCTACAAACACCCCCTCCAAAATATGACCATTCCAGGGAGCCGTTTCTCTTTCTTTGCTCTCCAGCTTGAGTTTTATGGAGACTGTAAATCTGAAACCAAATGATCTTTTTCTAAAGCGCTGATCTTTATTACCCCAAGTCAACATTAGCTTCTCCGATGGAGGCAAATTACAGAGGAAGAAAAAAAGAGGATTTTCCAGGCGTGGCCTGCTCTCATGGTGAGGGTGTCCCCATGTGTGATGGCTGAAGGTTCCCCCGATGATGATGAAGGCTCCTCAGAACCGACATGTGGGCGAGTGCAGGGGCGTCACATGGAAGTGGGGGTCCAGCGAGTGAGTTGCCTCACGGGGTGATGTACTCAACATTCTGTCTCAATTAAGAGTAACTCATGCTGTTCATCAGAGGCTTTCAGATCAGGGCCTTCACTTCACCACCTCTTCCTCTTCCTCTGGGGATTTATAATCATACTCATCGCCGCGCCCGCCGCTACTCCATCCACCAATCCGTCGTGTTAGCATGATAGCATGAGGGATTACTTTCAAAATGAATACCCAGGTAGACCTCAGTGCGAGGAAGAACTGGAGTGATTTTGGGAAAGGTTGGTTGTACATTTACAACATTAGGAGAAGCTTAATGTCCAAACGCTTTGGGGACATAATTTCTCAACCGTTGGTCCGATTTAGTCCAAACTTGGTGCCGATGAATGGAGTCGAGGAGATTTATCTGGTGTAGGAAATGTTTTACTCTAAGAGTTTGTGTTCGGCCCTCACTAGGTGGCTTTTATGGAAAAACACTGGACATAACTTCACATTTAGTTCGAGGAGTTCAATCCAGGGGTTTGTATGTACAACACAGGGGATTGGCGGCTTTTTGGGCCACTCTGGTTGAACCCGCCCTATTAGCGGGTGTCAAGAGCAGGATACGCCCCTGCTGTCAGGGACAACGGCGTAGGTGTAGTTGTAGCTTAACTGAGTCGCTCTGTTTTAGTCCAACAACAAGAAGTTTGTTGTCTCTATGTGTTGAACTAGCAACCTGTCAAGGTCGTACCTGAGTGTCAGCTGGGACAGGCTCCACCCCTCCAACCCGTCTGCACTACAGGAGCAGTTTTTTAGATGTTTTTTGAGGCCAGTTCTCCGACGTTCACTAAAAAACACCGTCGTGAATATTATATTCCAGACATTCAGAGATACTCCAGACATTTTCTTCACACTGCACCTTTAAGTCAGGACGGCGCCCCTCTACCCCGCCAAGACGATTCATCAAAGCTTCTAACTTTTTCTCCTCTTCTTGAGTTTGCGGTAGTAAAGCTGTGGTCTACAGACCTGGAGCTGCAGGTTGATTATCTCACAACAACACAACAATAACTGTAATGACAAAGTAGGAGAGATTCAATTATGCTGCTCATGATTTATTTATGCTTTTATGATTAAAACCAGAGCCTGCTTAAAAACAATATTCCTCGTCGCGCTTGGTAATTATGCTATGTGTGTTTTACCCCCTGACAAATTGTCCAACCATCGTTCCGGTTCTGTTCTGCTGAAGCTCATTCTCGCCGTAATAGACCTGAGTGCTGTTGACTTTGGCGTCCTGAGAGCGCCGATGATTATCTGATGCCTGTTTGCTCGCTCACGTTGTGCCATCGTGTATTCAATAATTTACTTTTTTAAATCCCCAGGTGAGCGCTGCCTCTGCTTATTAGCGCGCCACACAGAGGCGTGCATCTTTCATTTTCTGCTCCGCTCCGCTGCGATGGCGCCGCAAGCCGCTACGGCGCTTTCAATTTATTCATGCCGGTAATCATCATCCGGAGTCTGTCCCATCAGCGCCGGGAACATCTGATGGCTCTGTGGACTCTCCTCTCGTTGGGCGGATTCTGTGTCGGCGAAAGTAATGACAAAGTCTATTCTGACATTATTCTGACACTATTGTTGTTGATGTTGTTGTTATGTGTAAACAAATCTTTGGACGCACAAACTGCTGTGATAAAAACGATCCGGTTCTTCTATTGGTGGGTGAAACCAGACTGGGTCAGCTCTCCTGATGGATGCACCATCAGAAGGACCACATCCTTCATGGAGGTTCTGGCAGCCCAGTCGGGTCCTGGTTTACCAGCACTGTCAGGTTCTGTCCCAGTGGAACCCGTGTTTAACACCTTACGCCCTTAAACCAGCCGACAACCTCCAAAGCCTTCAACCTCTCAGGATGATGACTAGGATTCCACGTAAAGTCTGAGGAGGTATTTTGTTCAGACGAGTCATCAGTACCCGCCGAGGTGGGCTTTCAGGCGGCGCTCTTCTTCGGCACCTTCGCTGATCCACAATGGTGCCGGTGATTTGCATGTGTTGAGATTATCTTGAATAACAACCTTCACATTTCTCCACCGTTCCTATAAGTCCTTTTTATATTCAGGGGTTTAGAATGTTTTGTGACTGCGCCATCATCATCTCAGCTCTCTGTTCCCTCCTCATCCTCATCCTCTTCTAGTCTGAAGGCGGGGGGCATCGGGGCGGTCTGGTGTAGGAGATTATTGAACACAACACGACACCAGTAGAGTTTAAGTAGATTTATTGTAATTATGATGCAGGAGAGGAAGAGTCCTTATCTCAGAAGACTCACACATGTATCATTCTTCTCAAGGCCGGGAACTTACTTCTCATCCTGTGTCTTATTCTCGCCATCGTACCGTAGGAGAAGAGCCACAGCTTGATCACATGTTGTCCTTTCATTGACCTCTAGGTCAACATGCAAACAGCTCAGTTGTCATGATGTTTATATTCTGTATACTAAGTTACTGCAATCTGGGATATCACCCATTCACCCGTTCACCGTTTCACCCGTTCACCCGTTCACCCATTCTCCATGATATCACAATTTGGTTCTTGTCAAAGTCGCTGGGATCTTAACGTTCGACCAGTTTTCCTGCTTCCAACACCAACAATTAAATTAATGTTACACTGCCCTTCCCTGCCAGTGGTTATATTGTTATGGCTGATTAGTATATTCACAGTTACACACAATAAAATAAAAACTTAAAAGTATCTAAATTTTGCTTACATGAAATGAAATCCTTGCATCTCAACAAAGTCACTGTATCAGTGGGAGGAGTCTGAGTCAGTGGGAGGAGTCTGAATCAGTGGGAGGAGTCTGAGTCAGTGGGAGGAGTCTGAACCAGTGGGAATTTTTTTCGTTCACGGCAGTTCTTTCCTGTTGACGCAGTAACTCAAAAACCTTTTCATGGATCACTTTCAGATTTTGTGTCCACATTAACTTTAGTGTGACGGAGAACTGGAGTGATTTTGGAAAAGGTGGGTTGCATATTCCCGACACCAGGGGGAGCTTTATCTCCAAAGGTTTTAGGCCCTAATTTCTCAACTTGGTCGGATTTAGTCCGAACTTGTAGCCGATGAATCGACTGGAGGAGATTCATCCTGTCTTACCCTGATAGTTCATATTTACTTACTAAGGTTTTTTTAATTTGGACATAACTTCAAATTCAATTTGAGTTCTATCAGTTTAATTTCTTGTACAACGCAGGGGATTAGGGGCTATATATAATATATAATATATAATATATAATATATATATATATATATTATATATTATATACATTAGGATGCAGTATGTCATTAATCAAAGGATAAACTACTTTTCTCTGTAAAGGAATCTTTCTCAAAGCTCAAGCTTTTAAATCACTAAGTCATCGGAATTAATCTAAAATCCCATCAACCTCCTGCAGATATATTGCCGTCGTTTTGTGTTATGGGGCCATAAAAACCTCCTTATTGCTCTTTGAAGTGTTCCAAGTGATGATTGGAGCCATTTTGAACCAAGTGACAGAAGAAATGATCTCTCATATTGTTGGTTTAATGCAGTGAGCCTTCACTTTGACGGACGCGCTCATCATTCCGGCACCCTGAGTGTTTCATAAAAGCCTCTTTGTGCAGAATCTCTGGTTCTTCTCTGGTTCTTCTCCGGTTCTTCTCTGGTTCTTCTCTGGTTCTTCTCTGGTTCTTCTCTGGTTCTTCTCTGGTTCTTCTCTGGTTCTTCTCTGGTTCTTCTCTGGTTCTTCTCCGGTTCTTCTCTGGTTCTTCTCTGGTTCTTCTCTGGTTCTTCTCTGGTTCTTCTCTGGTTCTTCTCCGGTTCTTCTCCGGTTCTTCTCCGGTTCTTCTCTGGTTCTTCTCTGGTTCTTCTCTGGTTCTTCTCCGGTTCTTCTCCGGTTCTTCTCTGGTTCTTCTCTGGTTCTTCTCTGGTTCTTACGAAGCCAGTGTCGCGGTCCCGGCTTCACGTACGGCAGATGCATCCGTGCACGAGTCGGGCTCAATGTTTGATTCTGCAGGTTTTGACATTTTTATTACAGTGGAGGCAGCATGAATCGATCTCAGGTCTGTGGGGTCTCCAGGCTTGGGTTTTGTTTTCGGGGGTAGCGTCTGGATTGGCTGCTGGTTCACTCCTGGTTCTGTGACGGCCTTCAGCGCCTGCTCCCATAATCCTCGGCTTCTCTCCATCGTAAAAGTATCCGATGTCTGAGTGTCCTCAAACACTGCGCTCGACGTATTCGCCCAGAGAGGAGAGGTAATAACGTGAGCTCCTCCGAGGGGACGGAGGTGAACGCTCGCAGCTCCCGCTCCTTACCTCCCTTACCCACAGTTCATAGCTCACCAGCGATATTTCACGTCGCTATTTCGAGAGGTCTGATTGTAAAACATCCAGCGACAAGCCTGCCGCAATGTTCCTTTTATTCGTCCTGGTGATTAGTGCGATAAGAAATGAGATGGTGAAGAATGATGAACACTCCTCAGTGGATTAATTCACACGAAGGTGTTCATTAATAAAGCTTTCTAATAAACTTTTTCTCTTTGGCTGCCTTCCCAAACTCAGTCGACAACAATCAGCCAGCGGAATGCATAACCACAGCACCAGTTGGCGCTCATTCATTAGTCACTAATCACGGCGGCCATTATGACAGAATAAATCTCATGTGTTCGTACAGAACGCCAAAACGGCTTACTGGCTGCCTGGAAGGTCAACTCAGGGTCAAGGTCACAATCACCAACCCCTGAGAGAGCAATTATATCTGAACATTATTATGAAACAAAAACTTCCATGAGCCATAACATTATAACCACCAGCAGACAAAGTCAGAATAGCTTAGAGTTTCTTGTTGCCGTGGTGACCCGTCGGCGGGCGGAGTAGATTTACCTTTTGTCCTGAAGCAGGAGCGACGGATGAGCGTTGAAAATGTTACAGAAGCAGGACCGGAAACAAGTGATGGGTAGGAGCTTTGTCAAACGCAGATTGCACGTTCTTTTCATTCATGTTCTGTAATCACTTATCCTGTTCAGGGTCACAGAGGGCTGGAGCCCAACCCAGATGACGTGGGATTCACATTCACACCTATGGTCAATTTACAGTCACCTATTCACTGCATTGTAAGTTTGGCTGGTAAACTCACCTTTGTCCTACGTATGACCTCACACCCTGATCCCACAGAAGGTCAATGCTGGTTCTGATAGAAAGGTGTCAGAACAGGCAGTGACATCACAGAACGGATTCACGAGAATAAAGGGGGACAGACATTAATGTTGGAGACATTCAGAATGTAAAATGCGTAAGATGACCCGTTCCTGTCGCCTGTCTTTAACATTTAGGGTTCAACGGTTTCCCTGAAGGTTCTTGAATTGTTACAGAATTAAGTGGAACAAAAGACTTAATCCGGATCCAAAGCAACTTTGACTAACAGCGCCCACTCTTCCACACACCCTCCAACAAATCCTTCATGTAGTTTATGCCTAGAAAGACTGCAGTGTTCAAAAAGGTGGGGGGGAAACCTCTGCCTCTTTATCCGGAACCGGTCCGAAATGTAAGGATTTTTCCTGCCAGAGTTTGATCAGAACCGACAGACAGACAAATTGAAGCCACCTTGGCCGAGGTAGAGATGATTCATAGGACCAGCAGCTCTCATTAAAACTCACATGTGTTTTTACGCTCGGTTGAGGTTCTGGAACGTCGCAGCGGTTCAGAAAGAGCTGCAGGTCGGAGCCCAGCCTCGCTGACCCGGTTCCTCTTTACAAGGACTTGTGGTTGTGTAACACTTTCACGCTGCTTCCATTCCTGCCCCTGACAGATATAAGTCATCCTTCCCATGGTCACGAGGAGACCTTTCAACGATATCCCATAATTCAGCCCAACATGTGTTTCTCCTTACCTGAGTAAGTTGTCCGTGTGGAGATCACATGATCGGGTCGGCGTTGTTAGGAGGCTGGAAATGGATTATAAGTATAATCCATATTTATATTCATAGCTGTGGCGTCGATGTTTGGAAAACTGGGACTTATCCAACACTTCTGCACATTTATCCGGCTTTAATGCATTTTTTTCCCCCTGCATGAATTTGGATGTATTTGTGATCCGGTAGATGGTTCTGATGCCGCATGTATCATATGACTGAATCTGAGTCCTCTCTGCCTGATGACGGCGTTGACCTCGAGGCGCTAACACCACAATCACACAACCAACGATCAAAAATATTATCCCTGAAAATCCCTTCAATGTGAGCTTTAGGCTGAAAACGGTGTTCTCATGAAAAGAGCTCCCCCTAGTGAGTGACGTATGAAACATCACAGTCAAATATAGTCTATCACACAGATACCCCTCAATTCTACAATTAGTCCAATTTGGACTAACGGTTGGGAAATTACGGCCGTTTGGAGATGAAGCTCCCCTTAGTGTCAGAAATATACAACTGATCGGTCCTTGAATCAATCCAGTTCTTCCTCACACGAAGGTCTATGTGGGTATAAAATTTGAAAGCGATCCAAGAAAGAGCGGCGGCGTTGGTCTGGATGACCAACGCCGCCGTAATATTCCCGACTTGTCAGGGATGTAAATAAAGAAAAGTGACGACAAATATGGAGGATTAAACTTCTTTATTCAAGGAGTGTAAAATGTAGGGGAATAAGTGGAATATAATATTCATGACTGTATTTTTTGACATATAATCAGGTGAAGTGAAGAATCCCGTTTTTAAGTTTGTTTAGAAAAAGTCCTCTGTATCTCCAGAGGAGGCGGGTCCTCTTCCACGGAGAAAATCATGAATTCATGTTCGACTGTAAAACTGTTGCTGTTGCTGGAGAGCGTTGCCGGGGAGATGAATCCCGCTGCTACAGCAACCTGATGAGTGGACAGAAATAGTGAGAAGAATTCAGAACTCTGAAACTCAGAAGGGCCTCAGGAGGATCGGCGTTATTATCGCCGAGAATACAGAGTCTTCTGTCGTGTTTGTGTTTCTCCGTATCCGTGGTTACCACTTACAGACGTACAGTTCCTTCTGACGCTCGTCCTCCGCTCCCACAGCGGCGACGACTGACGTCGGGAGAACTCGACGATGATGAGTTCTCCCATCAGAGAATCAAACCGGAGCAGAAATGATGAACGATGAGAAATCCTCAGAATCACATCTTATATATAAGATGTGATTCTATACACACATACATACATATACATATATATCTATATATATCTATATATATATATAGATGCATATATATATAGATATGCAGATGCTTTATGTGAACACGAAAACTCCAAAACTATATGATGGATCATTTGCACATTTTTATACCCACATAGACCTAGATAGTGCGAGGAAGAACTGGATTGATTTTAGGAAAAGTTGTTTATATGTTTTTACACTAAAGGGAGCTTTATCTCTACCGTTCGATCGGTTTTAGTCCAGATTCTGTGGATGTGAGTCGATTGGAGAAGGTTTATCTGACAAACATCGTTGTTTACACTAATAGTTCCTATTTTGCTCACTAGGTGGAGCTTGTTTACAAACAACACCGTTCTCCAAAAACATCTCATAAAGTTATGTCATGGGTTATTGTCCAATTTGATATGCTTGTATACCTCAGTGCGAGGAAGAACTGGATTGATTTGGGAAAGATGGGTTTTACATTTATGACACTAGGGGGAGTTTTACCTGCAAACGTTCTCAGCCCACGATTTTACCTCCGTTGGTCTTTGGTTTCTTTGAGAGTGTGAGAACCGGCATGGACTCACATCTACACTCTCCTTTATACAACATCCTTTTACCCTAGATGTTCATACTTTGGTCTCCAGGGGGCGCTTCTTCATGAATAACACCGTTTTGACGTCCCACTAGAAGCGCTGGACGCGGCTGCAGTAAACACGCCGTCTGGTTGACGTGTTTACTATAACGTGATGAAGTGAGTGGTTAACATGGGATGAAGATGTCCTACACGACGTATGAATGGAGGTTGTCTTCTGGATCAGTGAGGTCTGATGGACGGGAGGGTCTGGAGACATTTTCTCATGTTTCAGTCTCTTTAAAACTCCAGATGGTTTTATTTGTTTCTCTTGTGATTTATTATGTCCACGTTTGTTTCAATTTGTTCCCCCCACAAAAATATGGGTTCTACTAGAACCTCCTCACTATCGGTTTGTTGTGACGTGTTGATTCATAGACCTCATACATCATCCCACTCCTCTGTGTGTGTATGTGTGTGTGTGTGTGTGTGTGTGTGTGTGTGTGTGTCTGTGTGTGTGTCTGTGTGTGTGTGTGTGTTTGTATGTGTGTGTGTCTGTGTGTGTGTGTGTATGTGTGTGTGTGTGTATGTGTGTGTGTGTGTGTTTGTATGTGTGTGTGTGTTTGTATGTGTGTGTGTGTGTGTGTGTTTGTGTGTGTTTGTACGTGTGTTTGTATGTGTGTGTGTGTGTTTGTATGTGTGTGTGTGTGTTTGTATGTGTGTGTGTGTGTTTGTATGTGTGTGTGTCTGAGTGTGTGTGTGTGTGTGTGTGTGTGTGTGTGTGTGTGTGTGTGTGTGTGTGTGTGTGTGTGTGTTTGTATGTGCGTTCTGCTTTAAAGAAGAAGAAGGTTCTGGGTTTAAATGTAAACAGGTCATTTAATTCAACTATAATCCAAAAGCACAAGCGTCCGTATTCTGAGAGTTTTATCAGTTTAGGAATGGAAACATTTTAGTTTTACACTAGTTTATTTTATCCAGGATATCATGGAATCGTCTTTGGCCCATCACCCTTATGACGTCATCAGTCTGTTCTAGGATCAGATCCCATAGAGACTCAACCTAACTGTTTCTATGATGTCATCAGTCTGTTCTAGGATCAGATCCCATAGTGACTCAACCTAACTGTTTCTATGATGTCATCAGTCTGTTCTAGGATCAGATCCCACAGTGACTCATCCTAACTGTTTCTATGACGTCATCAGTCTGTTCTAGGATCAGATCCCATAGTGACTCAACCTAACTGTTTCTATGATGTCATCAGTCTGTTCTAGGATCAGATCCCACAGTGACTCATCCTAACTGTTTCTATGACGTCATCAGTCTGTTCTAGGATCAGATCCCATAGTGACTCAACCTAACTGTTTCTATGATGTCATCAGTCTGTTCTAGGATCAGATCCCACAGTGACTCAACCTAACTCTTTCTATGACGTCATCAGTCTGTTCTAGGATCAGATCCCATAGTGACTCAACCTAACTGTTTCTATGATGTCATCAGTCTGTTCTAGGATCAGATCCCACAGTGACTCAACCTAACTCTTTCTATGACGTCATCAGTCTGTTCTAGGATCAGATCCCATAGTGACTCATCCTAACTGTTTCTATGACGTCATCAGTCTGTTCTAGGATCAGATCCCATAGTTGTTATGCAGTTCTGTGGGTTTTTTTCCCGGACCCAAATGCAGACGCATAAAACGTAGCGCTGGTGTCAAATATATTTATTCCACCGCGACACAAGGAAAAACAGGAACAGAAATAACTGGAGGTTACTTTACCGTACAAACACTGGGAGGGGTTGGGACAGGTGACGACACGAGGACATCATACAACAAACTGTCACAGAAGGGAAGGTGAGGACAGACTTTATACACAGACATAACGAGACAATGAGACACAGCTGAGGGGAAACACAGGTGACATGACGACCAATCACAGGACAGACACAGAGGGAGAACGGAACACAGAGGCGTGACAATAGTGAGGGGATGATGAAGATAAATACAGGTAACTTTAACTTTTCTGAGCTCAGGAATAAAACCAGACAGATTTCCTCTGAGTAAAATTAACATTACAATTAAAATGAAAACTATTATAATAAATTAGATTAGATAGATCTTGATGAGATAAATATCTTCAAAACTAAAATGCAGCAAATTTGGACTAAAGTGGTTCGATGGTTCAGAACTTATGACCAGAAACAATGATTTAGTAGATAAAAGTCCACTTAGTGGTGTAAATGTGCCGATGACCCAGAATCCCTCCAGTTCTTCGTCACACAACAAGTCTTTTCTGATGCCTGGTCCTGATGCTCCTTCGTCTTCAACGCTGGTGTTCAGTTAAGGACAGTGGTGGACCCGCGGTCCTGCTGAGTTCTGTAACTGCGGTTCTGATGATTGCTCTTGGAGGTGTTCCAAACGGCCTCATGCTGGAGGGTCTTGGCTGCTGAGTTCAGATCCAGAACTTGGCAGAACAGAACTTCCTGAATATAAATATATCTGAATCCTCGGAGCTGCAGGGATGATGAAGGTATGAAAGTGAAGGAAGGCAAAGAAGGTTCTTTTTTATTCCCTCAACAGAATGTTTGTTTGTTGTTTAAGTAGAAAAGAAGAATTCAGAACAACAACAACAACAAACAAACAACAACTGGAGAAAAATAACCTCCATGAAATGAGGTCATAATGTTTTGATGGCCTTTAACAGCTGCTACTTATACTAATACTACTACTACTACTACTAGTACTAATACTACTACTACTACTACTACTAATACTACTAGTACTACTACTACTACTACTAATACTACTAGTACTACTACTACTACTACTAATACTACTAGTACTACTACTACTACCACTACTACTACTACTACTACTACTACTACTACTACTACTACCACTACTACTAGTACTACTACTACTACTACTACTACTACTACTAATACTACTAGTACTACTACTACTACCACTACTACTACTACTACTACTACTACTACTACTACTACTACTACTACTACTACTACTACTACTAATACTACTACTACTACTACAACTACTACTACTACTACTACTACTACTACTACTACTACTACTACTACTACTACTACTACTACTACTACTACTACTACTACTAATACTACTACTACTACTACTACTACTAATACTACTACTACTACTACAACTACTACTACTACTACTACTACTACTACTACTACTACTACTACTAATACTACTACTACTACTACAACTACTACTACTACTACTACTACTACTACTAGTACTACTACTACTACTACTACTACTAATACTACTAGTACTACTACTACTACTACTACTAATACTACTAGTACTACTACTACTACCACTACTACTACTACTACTACTACTACTACTACTACTACTACTACTACTACTACTACTACTAATACAACTACTACTACTACTACTAATACTACTACTACTACTACTACTACTACTACTACTACTACTAATACTACTAGTACTACTACTACTACTACTACTACTACTATTACTAATAATAATACATTTAATTTATAAAACACTTTACATTTGGATCAAATCTCAAAGTGTTACAAAGTAAAAGCAGATAAAAGCATCAATAAAAAATAAAATAATAACTATATAAAAACATGACCAAAAAGCAGCATATGTTAATTAAAGTTATAGGTTCTGCTAAAAAGGAGAGTTTTAAGTCCTTTTTTAAATGTGTCAGTCGTCTGTGGAGCCCTGAGATGGTCAGGGAGGGCATTCCACAGACTTGGAGCAGCAGAACAGAAGGCCCGATCACCCATGGTGCTGAGCTTAGTCCGGGGAAGGAGGAGGCGGTATGAGTGGGTAGAACGAAGGGATCGTGTCGAGGTCAGTGGGGTGAGTAGTACTAGTTAGTAGTACTACTAGTACTACTACTACTACTACTACTAGTACTAAAAAATAAAATACACTACTTCATGGTAAGTGTTCATTTTTCATTCAAGGGGTTTTAGATACGATTAGATCAGGAATCTCCTCACAGAATAGAATATATATATAATATATAGATTTGAATATATAGAAAAGTACTCTCTTAATAGTCACATCCAACAGGGCTCCGTCCTCGGCCCCTTACTCTTTAACAGATTCAGTCTCAGCTATCGATCAGAAATACTGACTCAAAATGTTCTCAACCAAACCGCTGAAGGGACATCAAAGGATAAATATACATCAAAGGATAAATATACATCAAAGCATAAATATACATCAAAGGAGAAATATACATCAAAGCACAATGTCTTCTTTAATGGACAAAGAAGGTTTACTGGAAATCCTGCAATCAAACAAAACCAAACAACAACAACTAATGGAGATGAAAGCCCTCCTTGTAAATGTAATTATTTAAGCGGGGGTCCCCCCCCCCCCCCCCCCCTCAGAGGGAGCAAACACTCCCTAAGGAGGAGTTATTTATGATCCTGCAATTAGGACAGCGTACAGCAGAAACACAAGGACGATTATTCATCACAGGAGACGGAATTCAACGGGTTATTTTTACCCCGAGTGAAAAACACATTCCATAAATCACATGTAGGAATAAAAGTGGGATTCAGGATCTCACCGAGAGAGAGGAGGAAAACGGGAATATTTCCCTCCCCCACAAACTTTACCGCCGCTTTTCCTCTCCGTCACCGAGAGCAGAGGGTCGTCTGCCAAAGCAGGAATGACCTTCAACTCATCCGGTCGTGTGGTAAAAAGATATAAAATATGAATTTACTCTCATGTACTTATTATATAGATACTATACTTTAATCTTCTGACTTTTTGCTCATTAGATTATGATTTTTATTAATAGAATGAATTACATCTCTGTTATTATAATATATTATTATACTTTTTCCTTATTAAATTACAATTTCTATTAATATTTTGAGCCATTTTTGTTAAATTACAATTTTAATCCTGTAATATTTATTTTCATTTTTTTCATTCTATGACTTCCTCTTTAATTCTAACATTTTTTAAATGTTAGAATTAAAACTAATTTCTATTAATATTTTCACCCTTTCTTTTGAAACTATATCTTTATTCCTGTAATGTCTGCAGCTACAACTTTAATCTTTTATCATGATTATTTATTTCTATTACCGTTATGCCTTTGATGAATTTTAGGACCCTTTTGTTTGAAATGATTTTATATCTATGATAAAATAAGTATATCATATTGTAAAGATATAAATGTATAATTAACTTTATTGCTGCACTCCCATAATATAATGACATTTATTCCTCATAAAATTGTGAAAATTCTCTGTGAAAATAAAATAACGACCCTTTCTTAATAAATCACCACTTGTCACAGGAGGATTTTTTTCTTAACTTTTTCTATATTTTTTTGTACATTTTTATAATTTCTTTGTACATTTTTTGCAATTTTTTTGTAATTTTTTTGTAAATTTTCTAAATTTTTTGTATTTAAATTTTTTTTTAAATTCTTTCTTGGGTAAAGACGTTTCATACTTCCTCTGACAGCATCCATCTCAAACTTTCTAAAACCTTCTGAAACCACCTCAATATCTTGAAAATTTCTCAAACCTTCTCAAACTTTCTAAAACATTCTGAAACCTTCTGAAACCTGCTGAAACCTGCTAAAACCTTCTCAAACCTGCTGAAACCTGCTAAAACCTGCTGAAACCTGCTGAAACCTTCTGAAACCTGCTGAAACATGCAGAAACCTTGTAAAACCTTCTCAGACCTTCTAAATCATCTGCAGACGCTTCAGGAACGTTTGAATCACTCCGTTTGTGTTATAAAACCGGACATGCTGAGTCTCAGCAGTGTCTTATTTCAGATTGTGACTAATGTTCTCTGCAGCGGGGGAGGAGGTTCTGAGGGCATCATCTGCCGCCTGTGTGGAGCAGCTGATCAGGTGTGTGATGCTGACAGCAGGCCGTCGCCACTGCTGCCTTTTATTAGCCAGGAGTTGAAATGGAGCGGCGCTGAGAGGATGTCGGCGCTGACCTTCACCCCGACCAGAAACACTCACAGATGTTATTATTAACTCCTCCAGGAGGACGGATGGCTCTCCTCGGAATGTTGGTGGCTCAGAGCTCCTCACAGGTGAAATATTCCCCGCAGCAAAATTGCAGCAATTTCCTGACGACACGAGGATGTTCTGCTTTCAATACTCGGCTTTTACGATGATGACGGCAATTACAGCCGCTCTGGTGAGGAAGGAGGAGGAGGAGGAGGAGGAGGAGGAGGAGGAGGAGGAAGGGTGGCCATGAGCCGTAAGTAAGAGGAGTGAAGAATCCAGATGAGGGAGTAAACATCTGCTGGTTCTGAACGGGTTCAGCTGGAATCACAAGTAAAGTCAATATTTAGAATTAAAGACAGTTACAGGTGTGAAAAATGGCTTTTTAAAGTAAAAAGTCATAAAAGCAGAAAAGTAGGTAAATAAAACACAGTAAAAATTGTAAGGCTTAAAAAAATGTGCACATAAAAAGCAATGAAGTGAAAGTGAAAAGCATAAAATTAATTATATATAATAAACGTAGTAAAAAAATGAGAGTAAAAAAGTATAAAGGTGAAGAAACGAGTAAGAAAGTTAAAAAGAACGAAAAATGAAAAAATATACAGAAGTAAAATAAAGTACTATGAAAGTAAAAACTAGGACATTCAAAAGAAGCATGGAAGTGAACCGTAAACTGGGCTCAGACCTTTGACTGGGTCTGGTTCTGTTTGTTTTTCTCACATTTTTGTACGAGTTTCAGGAAAACATGAAATAATTGGAAATAAAATATAAGCGACGACAGAAACGCTTTTTTTTTTTTTTAAATGAAAGGGTCAAAAGTTCAGGAATAGAATAAGGAAAAATAAATGAAAACTGGTCTGAAGTAGAAAAACTGCTAAAAAAAAGCTGCTGGACGGTAAGACAGGATCTTAAAGTGCAGAAGGGAACGAGGCGCTTCTGCAGAACCTCAGAGAAAATGAACCTGCTGGAGTCCGGCCCCCCATTAACGCGTCTGCGGCACCGGGTCGCCATCTGGCAGAGATCTATTGCACAATTACCCGCGGCGCTACAGTGACAGCCAGCTAAATAAAGGCTCTCAGCGGCGCAGCTGAAGTCCAGAACCAGGGGCTGCTGGGAAAAAAAACAGATGCCCACTTTGTGAGAGCGGCGGCGGCGGATCAGATGTTCATCGTTGTGGGATTGGATTATTCTGCGGTCGGTTTTCTCCTCGCGTCTGGAGAATCTCGGCCCGACGTAACGCAGCGGTCGCTCACATCGACGTGGAGACGGTTCTGGTTAGCAGAGGAGCGGGTTCTGGAGAATGAGGTGTGATTTCTGATTAGTGTCATTTCAATAATCGCGTCTGACTCAGAGACACAATGGGGGTCCGTGACCCTGGCCCGTTTAGAGCCGGTCCAATTTCACACGGAGGAGCAGGAAGCAGGAGACTGAATTTAGATCCTCAAAGGTTTGTCTCAGGCAGAACCTGGGTTTAGCATCATCAGCGCCTCCAACTGGGTCATTACTTACCTGACGGGTCGGGGATATTTGGGATCATCATCCTCATCGTGTTAGCGTGTTAGCTCAAAAACCATTTCAAGGAGCATTTTCAAAGTTTAGACCCAGACAGAGCTTAGTGCGAGGAAGAACTGGAGTGATTTTGGGCAAAAACTGTTACACTTTTCTGACACTAGGTGGAGCTTTGTCTCCAAAGTTGTCAGGTCATAATTTCTGAACTGTTGGTTTGTTTTATTCCAAATGTGGTTCCTTTCAATGGACTGGTGGAGATCTGTCCTGTAAACATTATATTTGACTCTAATAGTTCATACTTTACTCACTAGGGGGAGGTAAGTGTGAAAATCACTGTTTTTTCGGATATAACTTGTTGGTCCATATTTGGCGCGTGAGAGACAAAGAATGAGGTCGAGGATAGAAGCGGCTGAAACAAGCTTCTTTTGAAGGGGGGCCGGGCTCGACCTTGAAGATGAGGTGAGGAGTTCGGAGTGGAGCTGCTCCTCCGTCCCGTCTAAAGGAGTCCGTTGAGGTGGTCCATCATCTGACCCGAGTTAGAACCAGAACACTCTGGAGGGACTAAATCTCTCACCTGGCCTGGAAATGCATCAGGATTCCCGCACGATGAGAGAACGTGGAGCGTAGAACTTTACGCTCCACGAGAAGTCGGGGGTCATAATGAAATGGTCGGCAGTGCCGCCACTGGTTACACTACTGACTTTGTTCCAGAACACTGGGTTGGAATCCCAGTAGAAAGAGGGCGTGGCCTCTGTGCTACCAGCCTTCCTAGCAACTACTAGTGTCGGCCCCAAACCCGAATAAAGGGGAGGGTTCTGTCAGGAAGGGCATCTGATGTTTATGTGGAACGAGACGATCCGCTGTGGCGACCCCCTTAAAAGAAAAGCCGAAAGAAGTTCCGTCTTATGATGTTTCGCCGTTTCTGGTCTTAAGCAGGACAAAACGGAGATGATTTATTTCCTGGCTGGGCGGGTTCTACACCCGTCAGCTCATGTTCTGACCGCAGGTAGAAATGTGGGTTTAAGCTTTGAAGTAAAGGCGTCGTATTCTGTTTTCCCCAGCTTTAAAAAAAAGAACAGTAAAGAATGAGGTTCCTCTTTTCTCAGGGTGACCCAGCCAAAGTCAAAAATGGCCCAGTTCTAACTTCTCTCAGCTTCAGCTTCAGCGGCAGACAGCAGAACAGAACACAGAACTGGACCTCACTTCACATCAGATTCTAAAACTACGCTTAAAGCACTAAACCTGCTCACAGGATCCCCACCTGCTTCATTTAAGGACCCCCCCCCCTGCCCGTTAGTTAAAAAGTAGCCCGTTTGCTGACCACACCAGAACTTTAGCCGGTCAGCCGTGGTAACTGTGGTTCTGGACCTCAGCCAGTCGCTCCATTGTGTTAGTCTGTAGTGAAATATGAGATATTAATGTCCTGCTCCAATTCCCCTGGACGCCTCTCCCAACTTCCATCAGGGGCTTCTCTAGGGCTTTTGGGGGGCAGGTGTTAGTCCGTCCTCTGGATACCATAAACCAGAACTAGCCGTTTCTTCTTCTTCTGATCCAAACACCTCGTGGTCACTTGTTGGAAGAAATGGTGAAACCCCCCACTGATGAAGGTCCGACTGATGAAAGTCCGACTGATGAAGGTGTGACTGATGAAGGTCCTTCTGATGAAGGTCCTTCTGATGAAGGTCTGTTTACTGAAGTCCCTTAGAAGGGGGCGGTGGGGCTGATTTATTCGTGCCATGAAGTTCATTGAAATCTATAAAATGAAAGTAAAAAGCCGTGGCTGCTCCCTCTGAGGTCCTCAGACGTCTCTTGAAGGAGCAGTAGAAACACATTAAGGCCATTATGGGTTTTTCTTTGGTCTTGAAGAAGCCCGTCTGTAACTTATAAGAGGCGTTCTCAGCGAGGATAAGCGTTTAATGCCCCCTTCAGTCCCTTCACAGCTGATTAATGCAAATTGAGGGGTTTAATACCCTACTTAAGACCAGCACTGAATCGCCACGCTCGCCGTTTATGACTCACTGCTCATGGTTTTTATGTTTAACGCGCCTCATTCTATATCAGCGTTATAGAACCACGCTGGCTGAAACGGCTCAAGTGGACCGGACTTGTCACATCTGGGACAAAAGGGTTTTAAATCAATCATTCCATCAGAGCCGGGTCACGTCTAACTGGGCCGGCAGCTGTTTCTCTTCTACACCACGGAGCTCTGGAAATGTTTCTGATATTCACTCTGTTCACCATCTTCTGCTTTAGTTGAACCGTCTGTGACCTCATAAGAGCGCGAGGAATCGGCCGCTCCGTTCTGAGGCCCGGTTACCTTCTTTACCGACCGGACTCTCAGGGAGAACCTCTGATTTCCAAACAGATACGGATTCATTTGGTTGCCCCGCCAGAACATTTTTAATCTTTAATGATTCCTTGGGAAAAACCTGTAGTGGAGACTGACGGTCTACAGGCCGCCACCACACCGCCGGGGCTCTTCTTCCCGTTCACAGACTAATACCGCTGTAAAGTCCTGCTCGGCTGTTCGGTTGAGCCCGAGCCTTTTCTATGTTCACATCTACAATCTTTACTTTCTCCCCTCGTCTACAAAAGGTTCTAGTGATCTAGATTTTAACCTGTTTTCACGTCTCGTTGTGGGTTTTATACAGAATATAAAGAGAGGAAGTAACAGATGAGGTCATAGAGGTGGTGTTGAACTGAAACAAAAGAGATCAGTCAACAAAAACGGTTCAATTCCCCGAAACTTCAGAAGTCAAAATCGCTCGATTGTGTTAATTTCATCAACTGAAGACAAAAATCGTGATTGAGATTAAACCGTAGCGCGAGAGCAATAATATACTTAAACCAGAAATTTTTATTTCTTTAAAGTTTAAAAATCATAATTTGTAATGTATTCTAAGTGCTCTTATTTTGAAGGACTGCGGTGGAAGTAGTAAGGCTGGTGGGCGTTGTGTTTGTGTTCTGACCTGTTGAAATGAATGAACCCTCCGTCCTTTAAACAGTAGAAGGATATTTGGAAGTGAGAATAAAACTCTGTCCACCTCGTTCAGTCTGTTATATGTTCCATGTTTGTCAAAGGACTTCAGGACTACTGGCTCTGAGCTCCAGCTAGCTTTAGCCGCTCTGCTAACGTTGGCTTAACTTGCTTATTCCTCGGGGTGATTAAATGTGAAATGTGTGATTAAGTTTGTTGTGGCGAACGTTTTTGGGATGGAAGAGATTCTTACTTTGTCCTTCCTGCTGCTATAGATTACAACCTTTGTGTTTTTTGAGGTTAACTTGTTTGGAGGTAGATCCTGATTGGGCGCGTACGCGTACGTATGCGCGCGACCGGCCTCAAGCGTCTGTGATCGGTCGATTTCATTAAACTTGTCCTCCCGGCGCAGCGAAAACTCTTTGTGTTTGTGATGATTGGATTATTTTCACAAGACTTGAGTTTAAAAACTCCGGTTAAGCTGTGAGATGATGAGCGTCGCTTTGAGCCCAGATGCAGGAAAGCATGGAAGCATTTATTTAATCAGCACTGAACTGAAGGCGCTGGCTCACAAAGCAGACGACCCAACCGGCGCCGAACTCCAGGGGAGGAGACGGACAGATGGCGAGGGCGGCTCAGGTGAGGAGGAACGAGAGGATCAGACCAGAGAGCGGGGGGAAGGGAGGGGCTAACGAGACTGACGGAGGGCAGCTTTGCAGCAAACACTGAGCTGGGGGCCGGAGGCGGGAATCCGGGTGATGACACCCGCATCAGACACCAAAAGACGGGAGATGCGTCTCGATTCGCGGGGAGAATCCTCCGAGAGGACGACCAACCGGCGCGGAGTTCTGATGAAAAGATCAGAACAGATACTATGCATAAAGGTGTCGTGATGTTTTCATCGCCCTGGTAGCGTCGCTTAACTTCCGTCATGCAGTCATGTGACTAATAATAAGGAATAAAACTTTAATCGACGTCATGGAAACAACAAATGAAGTTAATACTGACCCAAACATGAACAGAACCCACAGCTGCAGTAAACAAGGTGTTTTATAGCTGCTGAAGAAAAAACCCTTGACCACTTCAGCCGTCGCCATGACAACGTGTACACAACGCTCAGGATGAAAATGATGACAGGGTCAGGGCTTCTCCAGAACTGCAGGTGTTGTTGGCTGACTCTGGTCTACCGTGGTCAGAACCTACCAGAGTGATGATGGGGTTCTGAGTGCCTGTGTTCTACAGATGATGATGATGATGATGATGATGTGTGGGGGCAAAGGTTAACCCTCAGAAGAGCTACTGTAGCACAAATTCTATAAAACGTTCATGTTGGTTCTGGTAGAAAAGGGTCTCTGTTGCATTAAGAGGCCTACACAAATAGCTTTGGTGGTTCTAATGTTTTGGCTGAAGGGTGTTTAAGGCCCACCTAAACATTGTTGCTGTATCTCCTCGGACCCTGACTTTATTCATCATAGATGGACTTCTGGCTCTGTGATGGATTCTGCTGGGAGACCTGTGATGCAAAGAGAAGCGATTGGGCTGGGTTCTGTTTAAAGCGGACCCTCCTCTCTGACGGGCCCCACTCTCTCGGCCTTGGGGAGTTGAAGTGACACGGCGTTCTGTGAAAACAGCGGAGCATGAAGAAGCTCCCTCTCTGGGCCACAGACACTCAAGAATGTCAGAGAGGACAAGTGTGTTCTGTCGGACCACATGGCGCCTCAGGAGAGGCGTCTTCTTTCTGCTAGATGGGTCAGCGCCTGGAACAAACCCGCGGCGAGGAACTCCTGAGAGCTGAACACTCGCTCCACCCGCAGGAGGTTCTGAATGCTGTGAGTCGTTTCTCCTCAAGGTCCTGTTTACGCTGACAGAACACGGTTACCGGACCCGTGTACACCCCTCACATCCAACAGAACATTTACTTTAATGTCAGAGTCTGTAGGAACGGTACCAACTGGGTTTTATTCCATGAGCCGACTGTAGTTGTGCCCGTCACGAAAAGCTGAGCCACTTTGACGAGAGCGCCGGGTCCAACCGCTAATATTAGCAGAACTCTCTGCTGGTGATTCTTGCTACAGTAGGTCCACTAACGGGATCAGACCCAGACCCGGGTTCACTACAAACATCTCAGTTAAACATCTGTCCAACGGTTGATGTGCTGCTTCCAGAACATCAACATGGGGACATTCAGTTTCTCCCTCTGTCTGAAACATCCAGCCCACCGACGGGTAACCATGGCAACAAGATCATATTAGTCTGACTGAAGACAAGACAAGATGCCTGATGGGAAAAAAGGTCTAGAAACATGATTACAGGGCGGGAATAAAGAATGTGAGAATGATTGACTGCAGGTGAGGCGGAACTAAATACCTGAAATAAAGGTAACAAGTAGGAAGTTCAACAAAACTCGATTCTAATCATCTCAAAGTTAATGTAATATTGGAAATAATTGACATCCTTGAATAAATTAGTAAATTATAAATATATTTAAATTCTACTCAAATGATAACAGTACCTTCTGTTTTCATTTGGATCTGATCCTAGAACAGACTGATGACATCATAGAAACAGTTAGGTTGAGTCACTATGGGATCTGATCCTAGAACAGACTGATGACATCATAGAAACAGTTAGGTAGAGTCACTGTGGGATCTGATCCTAGAACAGACTGATGACATCATAGAAACAGTTAGGTTGAGTCACTGTGGGATCTGATCCTAGAACAGACTGATGACATCATAGAAACAGTTATGTTAAGTCACTATGGGATCTGATCCTAGAACAGACTGATGACATCATAGAAACAGTAGGTTGAGTCACTATGGGATCTGATCCTAGAACAGACTGATGACATCATAGAAACAGTAGGTTGAGTCTCTATGGGATCTGATCCTAGAACAGACTGATGACATCATAGAAACAGTAGGTTGAGTCTCTGGGATCTGATCCTAGAACAGACTGATGACATCATAGAAACAGTTATGTAGAGTCACTATTGGAGATTACAGATGAGTCATGTTTAATGGGAGGAGTTGAAACAGGGGGATTGCTGGTACAACACAGGGGGTTGGGGTCTTTCGTGGATCCTGTCTGTGGTGGGTTTAAATACGGCCTTTAAAATCCGTTTCCCCTTGATCTTAGAACAAAGACTGACTTTAATAAAACAGCTGTAGATGTTTTATGATTCTGGCGTCTCCCTCAGGGTCAGACGTGACCTTGAGACAAGGTCAGAGACTTTCTGTGTCTGACTTCAGTTAAGCTGTAAAAACACGCCGCAGAGTTTCTCTCCGCCTCCACAGATGCAGCACAGACTCCTCCCTCCTCCGGGGAGCGTCGCACTCCAACCCGGGGGGAGGTGCAGGGAAAAGGAGACGAGGCAGCTTGAGGGAGCGTTGCACCACCTCCACCACCACCTCCACCTCCACCTCCATCACCTCCACCACCACCACCTCCACCTCCACCTCCACCTCCATCACCTCCACCACCACCACCTCCACCTCCACCACCTCCACCACCACCATCAACTCCACCTCCACCACCTCCACCACCCCCACCTCCAC
This sequence comes from Lophius americanus, assembly GCA_037951165.1. Taxonomy (NCBI): domain Eukaryota; kingdom Metazoa; phylum Chordata; class Actinopteri; order Lophiiformes; family Lophiidae; genus Lophius; species Lophius americanus. The sequence goes on from JBBDHG010000175.1 coordinate 541,536, forward strand.
CACCACCTCCACCTCCACCTCCACCTCCACAACCTCCACCACCACCACCACCTCCACCACCACCACCACCTCCACCTCCACCTCCGCCTCCACCACCACCTCCACCACCACCACCACCTCCACCTCCATCACCTCCACCACCACCACCTCCACCACCTCCACCTCCACCTCCACCACCACCTCCACCACCACCTCCACCTCCACCTCCATCACCTCCACCACCTCCACCTCCACCACCACCTCCACCTCCACCACCACCTCCACCACCACCTCCACCACCACCTCCACCACCACCCAAAATAAAGTAAATCCCAGCTCTTCATCACTCCTGGGACACGAGAGCGTCTCAAACCGATGACACTGAAGATGTCGGAGAATTTTTGCCTTCAGCTCCGCGGCGGTACCGTATGACATTACCCCGGATCTCTCTTCCTCCAAACAAGCAGAGATAAAACCCAAACGCCGCAGAGACTGCATCTCATTTCCATGGGTTCTAATTAATATAAGCGAGAACTCGCGGTCACGCCTCACTGCGGCGGCGATGGCTCCATTAACGCCAGCGGGCCCGTTAACCCACTTACCGCTCAAACGGCCAGTGAGGTGTAGAGTTCACCAGAGCCTCGGGTCACGTTTCCGGGCCTCGGAGATTAATGGCGTTGGACCGAAATGTGGCAACCCCTGCCTCCGTTTCAAGGTGGGTCCAGTTCTACAAGAATGTGACCGACGCGTGGTTCTACGGACTTCTTCCCTTCAAGGACGTGTTTCAGCGGAGTTCATTGCCGGCACCGATCCGGGCTAGTGGAGCTTGAATGTGGGATGATGTTCCGACAGAGTGGGCTCCTCGCTGCAGAGCCGGGCCGGACGTGATTACAGAGGCGACATCCGGACACCCACAAGAATGAATGTGATTGTTCTGCTGGAGTCAGAGGGGGGGGGGGGGGGCTCCTGTAGAACCCTGAGGACATTGGTTCTGTTACCAAGCCCAGCTGACAAACGTTCAAGTCCATTTCACTTCATTGTCATGTTTTTCCTCCCAAATACATTATAATACAGAGACAGTACAGCCATATCATTCTGTCACATAGACACTAGAGCCATATCATTCTGTCACATAGACACTAGAGCCATATCATTATGTCACATAGAAACTACAGCCATATCATTCTGTCACATAGACACTACAGCCATATCATTATGTCACATAGACACTACAGCCATATCATTATGTCACATAGACACTAGAGCCATATCATTATGTCACATAGACACTACAGCCATATCATTATGTCACATAGACACTACAGCCATATCATTATGTCACATAGACACTACAGCCATATCATTCTGTCACATAGACACTACAGCCATATCATTCTGTCACATAGACACTACAGCCATATCATTCTGTCACATAGACACTACAGCCATATCATTCTGTCACATAGACACTACAGCCATATCATTATGTCACATAGACACTACAGCCATATCATTATGTCACATAGACACTAGAGCCATATCATTATGTCACATAGACACTAGAGCCATATCATTATGTCACATAGACACTACAGCCATATCATTATGCCACATAGACACTACAGCCATATCATTATGTCACATAGACACTACAGCCATATCATTATGTCACATAGACACTACAGCCATATCATTATGTCACATAGACACTACAGCCATATCATTCTGTCACATAGACACTAGAGCCATATCCTTATGTCACATAGACACTAGAGCCATATCATTATGTCACATAGACACTACAGCCATATCATTATGTCACATAGACACTAGAGCCATATCATTATGTCACATAGACACTACAGCCATATCATTATGTCACATAGACACTACAGCCATATCATTTTGTCACATGGACACTAGAGCCATATCATTATGTCACATAGACACTACAGCCATATCATTCTGTCACATAGACACTACAGCCATAACATTCTGTCACATAGACACTAGAGCCATATCATTGTCACATAGACACTAGAGCCATATCATTATGTCACATAGACACTACAGCCATATCATTATGTCACATAGACACTACAGCCATATCATTATGTCACATAGACACTACAGCCATATCATTATGTCACAGAGACACTACAACCTCATCATTACATAACAGAGATACTAGAACCACCTTCTTCATCTCACAGGGTCACTAGAGCCAACAAAGACAATGTGACAAGGTTTTTTAACTAGACAAGAAAAAATAATGAATCCCTGCATGAATAAATGCTGACGTCAGCGTTTGATGACGATACAAAGTAGATGATGTAATGATGATTCAGTAAAACTCATAAACCCAGAGGACATTTGAAGAAGAGTTGGGTTCAGGTTCTTCCTCTACGCCGCCTTGAAGTCTTGAAGGACACGCTGGAGGACCTGGTGGAGGAGGTCATGCGTGTCCCCGTCTGTACTACATCTTTTCTTTACATCCTGCTGGAGATAGCGGGGATTACAAATTTAGTTTGGGACCGGCAGAATGTCATCCTCTTCGTTCCCCCCGCCTCGACCCGTCCCCCCCCGTCTGACGGCACCTTATTATTTTACCGGTTTCCTTTCATTTGGCTCTGCCACTTGAAAAAGCAATGCATAGTCATCTCACTTCCTGCGAGGAGGTCAAACACATTCAGGGCTTCGGACAACCCCCCCTTTATTACCATAAATGTCAGCAGCTCCCTTCATCCCTCGCCACTTTTATTACTCCGGCCCAAATGTCAAAAGCATTTACAGCGGTAGTAAGAGTGGGACGGACCCCAGGCTGAGGACGGAGGACCGCCAGGAAGACACAAACTCTTATTTACCGACGTCTGTTTGTTGGTTGTTCAGCATCAAAGCAACTTTACTGTGAGAGCAACGTTTCAGCAACGGGGCAATTCAAAGTTCCTTAAAGGAACAATCCAGAGGGTGGTCCCAAAGAACATTACCACATAGATAATCATAGATTCATCTTCATCTTCAAAAAACCAAAACCAAAAATACCAACTACATTTCTTCAGTCGTGTTTTTCCGTGTTTTTCTCCTTAAAAGCCTTAAAGGTGTGCTAATCCACAGATTAAACTCTTAAACATTTTTAGAACTAAAACTAAATCTCTCTATATATAGAAGTGAGAATATCTTATTATTTAGAGTGCCCCCCCCCCCCCCCCAGCTCTGCTGCACAAGAACCTGGCAGCCCCTCCCTCTCTCTGCTCCGGTGGGTCTCAGTGCTGCATGAGCGTTTGGCGAGCCGAGCCGATCCCGGGCGCCGTCCCGCTCATACATAATGATAACTACAGAGCGCATAAATTGAATTTGTTTCCTGACACTTTTCTGCAGCTTTGCATGTTGTCAACAAAGTCACAGTCGCTCAGCGCGCCCGCAGCGCCAGCAGAGGCTTATTAAGGTTGACAGAGTGGTGAGGGAACGCCGCCGCCGGAAGCTGTTTCCTGGCTCTGAGGCGTATGATGACATCACTGCGGGGGAAGTCATTACCTCATCATATTTTATACAGACATTCTTTTGGACCACATGTTACGTCATGACCTTACGTCATGACCTTATGACATGACCTTACGTCATGACCCTACGTCATGACCGTACGTCATGACCTTATGACATGACCTTACGTCATGACCTTATGAGATGACATCATGATGAAATGTTCTTATACGTTGTATAAGTTCAGATGGTAACTGGGTCGCAGTGACATCACTGAGCAGTTCTACCGGCAAACACGGATTCAGAATTGACTGAAGCGGGTGGTTATAATGTTATGGCTGATTGACGTGTTAATTGTTCATATTAAAAATCAGACGCCCAGCGTTGAACTAAATGTAGAATAACATGAAAGCAGACGCTGAAGGTGAATAAAGATGTTTTCCACGGCTCTATGAACTAAGACATGGTCACCTCTAATGAATGCGGCCCAAACGTCGGCGCCGGACCGAAGCGAAAGCAGAAACAGAATCTCTGTCATCAGAAGTGGAGCAAATGTAATAAAAACATATTCAAATGAGAAAACCACAAAAATAAAGGAAAACGGCGTAAGTAGGACCTGATCAGGATAAACAGCAATCAGCCAAACATCATAACTATGTCAAACTGAAAAATGTTTATAATGTGAGTAGCAGCATGTTTATGCTAAAGAGTAGGGGGCCGAGGACGGAGCCCTGGTGGACACCACATGTAAAAAGGCGCCAGCAGGCTAGAGACTTTAACCATGGCTGTAGAGAAAGTCCAGTTGGGTCAGTAAGGTTATGTTTGGCCTCTTAAAGCCGGCGTGGACTTCCTGAACAGAATAATGTAACTTTATACCACCAAAAAAGTCAATAAATAAAGTTTTAACAAAAAGTTGAGCTAATCAAATTCATATTCTATATTTTCCATGAGTTACAAAATAATTTCTTCAGTCTGATTTTCTTTACTTACTGTTCACAAACATTCTTGACCAAACAATGTTACAGTAAATATCTAAAATATAAAATGAATAAATGCCACAAAGACATCAAATATGAAAATAAATCATTTTTACATTTTTTCTTTTCCATTAAAGGACAAACATTTTCTCCAGCATGTCAAACATTAAAACCATTTAAAAGTGATGAATACGTGTTAAACGTCAAAGACGTCGGATGACGATGTTTAAGACTTTGTATTGTATCTTTTTCACGCGGTGTCTGGTAAAGTGCTGACCTCGGCGTTCATGCAAACGCTGCTGACAGTCACCGGGTTTGTGGAGTCAGCCGGGTTCAGAATCTCTCCTTCTGGGAGTTCTACCTTCCTGCAGCCACAGACACTCCAGCAGTACTTTTTGCTGCAGTGCTGACTTTGCAGCTCTTTTATACATCACATGGTTTATCAGAACTTTTCATACTTAAAATTTTAAGAGTTTGGACCCAGATGCAGACTTGAGGCTCTGAGAGAAGCGGGGGTGGGGTGGGGGGGTCGGACGAGACAGCCTTTACTCTTAAGGTGTATCAGTGACCCTGTTGTCCTTCCTTGGACCACTTTGGTACTGGTGGTACTAGGGACACCCATCAGGACCTTCCGTTCTGGAGAGGCTCTAGACATCATCATGTGATCGCTGTTTAAATCACCCTGACTCTATGATCAGTGGTTATAATGTTATGGCTGATTGGTGCACAGATTCAACCACAGAGACAACGGAGGAAAGTTTTCACTAGAGGAGGTCCTTTAACTGAACACAAAATCACTTCAATAAAGTTTTTTCTAGCTTTTTATACCCTGTGTATTTATTTACACAGATATACTTTTTTAATACTCGAGTAATTAAAAGAGTATTTATTTATTGTCTGTCTTCTCCAGATGAAACCGGATAATCTTCCCATGGAGTTTTCATATTGACTCATTCCCTGATGGAGAAAAGTCATTAATGAGGCGGCTTTGATCTCTGCCGTCACTGAAAATGCCACAGTGGACATCTTCATCATCGCCACTGCTCTCCTCCTCCTCCTCGCCCCCCCCACCCAGAGTGACTCACCCTCCTGCCGGGTCTCAGTCTGTCCCCAGATATTGCAAGTGTTTCATCAGAGTGGTCAGCTCAGTGTCTCTAATCCCTGCAGAGAGTGGGAGAAGCTAACGGAGCTAACTCTCTGATCCAGGATTACTGTAGGCTATAAGCGCCGCAGCCTTCATCTAAGCCCCGATCCCCTCCTCCTCCTCCTCCTCCTCCTCCTTCTCTCTGCACTCAGCAGATCCAGGTCCCGACGTCCTCAGGCGGCTGCAGGTCAACCTGCGCAGGTAATTACCCACAGACGGAAAACAGAGGCTGTGAGGCCAGAGCGCAAAGAAAACAGAGAGAGGATTCACGTTACGTCCACAGTGACATTTATTGTTTTAACGTTTATAACAGAGTATCACAGGGAGGGGGGATAGAGGGAGGGGGGACGGGGGAGAGGGAGGGAGGGGGGAGAGGAGAGAGAGAGGGGAGAGGAGAGAGAGTGGGAAAAGAAAAAGAGAGAGGGAGGGGAGAGAGAGAGAGGGAGGATGGAGAGAGAGAGGGTAGAGAGACACGGGGCGAGAGAGAGAGGGAGGGGGAGGGCAGAGAGAGTGGGAGGGGAGAGAGGGGAGAGAGGGAGGGGAGAGAGAGAGGGGGGAAAGAAAAAGAGAGAGGGAGGGGAAAGAGAGAGAGGGAGGATGGAGAAAGAGAGGGTAGAGAGACACGGGCGAGAGAGAGAGGGAGGGGGGAGATAGAGAGGGGAGAGAGAGAGAGGTATGGGGAGGGCAGAGAGAGTGGGAGGGGAGAGAGAGAGAGGGGAGAGAGGGAGGATGGAGAGAGAGAGAGGGGAGAGAGAGAGGGGAGAGAGGGAGGATGGAGAGAGAGAGGGTAGAGAGGGAGGATGGAGAGAGAGAGAGGGGAGAGAGGGAGGATGGAGAGAGAGAGAGGGGTGAGAGGGAGGGGAGAGAGAGAGAGGGGAGAGAGGGAAGATGGAGAGAGAGAGGGTAGAGAGGGAGGATGGAGAGAGAGAGGGGAGAGAGGGAGGATGGAGAGAGAGGGAGGATGGAGAGAGAGAGAGAGAGGGTAGAGAGACACAGGGAGAGAGAGAGTCCATTGTTCATTGTTCTGAGATCAGCAGCATTGATCCGTTTTGTTTGTTTCCGTTGAAGAGAACTATTGTGGACCAACGGTCCAAACAGCCTGAAACACTAAGATTAACATCTTTCTCTCCATGAACTACATTTGTAGACGTACAATAATTATTGTATTTGGTCCCTTTGTAGAATCTATGACGCCCAAAATACACATAATTCTCCATTTCCTGACACCTTCGTTCATCTCCTCCGCCGAGGATCTTTGTTTCTATGTTTGTTTGCAAGATTACTAAAACCTATATTTTACCCTGAGGCATGTTTTACAGATATCTTCTAATGATCGTATTAAAGTGAGGATAAGCGATGACCTCAGGGCGTGACGTCGCACTAACTTCTTGTTCTTTTAAACATTGTGAGCAAAAGACCTTTTAAAGGTTTTTCTCGTCTGAATAACATTTAAAACTAGAATAAAGTTAAAGCTGGTAGAAGCAGTGACACTGTCTCTAAATTCTCTCGTTTCTTTTCTTGTTGTTTTGGAGTTTACGGCGTCTTCAGACGACTCCGACCTTCTTTACTTCATGTGAGGGAACCGAATCCATCCCATGTCTGATTATCCTGAGAGTGTTCTCGTTCATGCTACTCTTCTACATCCTCTTCTGTGTTCTACATCCGCCGTTCTGATTCACCAGAATTAAATCATTAAATCATGGCGCCCCATCCTGTTGCATCAAATACATGAATTCCAGGAATTAGACTGACCCACTTGTAGATAAACACAGTCACATCGTTAGAATCTTGGCTTTGAGGGTGATATAGTGTAAAGCTGCCTCTGCTGTGTGATTCTGTGCTGTTATGCATGTTTGTATGATAGAATGTTTAAGAACGGGCCATTTGAGAAGTTTCTGCAGCAGAATCCTGCAGGATGAAGCCGACTTTTCCCTGAAACGACCCTCGGACATGTGGGATGAAGTTCTCCACGTGGGCGTTTCCCTGTTTAAGGGAGCATTACGCTGAAATAAATCAACATTTTAAGTTTTGGCGGTGGATGAAACCCAACAAAGCGGGTGCGAATGCTGCTCCGGACCGGGCCTGCCGCTCACTTTACAGCCAGATGATCCGATAGCAGGATGATTGTCAGCAGCTGGCGGGTCCTGTCAATCATCCTGTGTTTTAAAACATGCACTCGCCTGTGTTTACATGCTGTGCAGCGGTAATGCGTTTGCTCGTTTGCTTGCACGAGATGCGACAGAAGGCTGCGGCAACAACAAAACCGGTTTGAGGCAATCAAGTGGAAAGAGCAGCATGTATACCTCCGGTTCTAAACTCCCAGGGGCCGCATGCAGCGTCCCCCCCCCCCTCCCCCCAGCCTAGAAATGGAAACATCTCACAGTCTCTGGGGAAACACATCTGAAATTCATCCATCAGCTCTCTGCTGTGTATAAATACCTTTGTGGAGCATTCACACGCGGGTTCGTCCTATAATACGACGCTCGCAGACGGGAATGGATGGGCACGACTCAAGGAGGTGCTGAAAGTGCTGCCGGCGGAAAAGCGTGCCGCTCCGCTTTCAAGCCTGTTTCCACAAATACGAGCAATCAGCGGAGTATTAAGCTCGCTGATCCACATTTAGGGAGCGCGGCGCTGCGTCTGAACCCGCGTCCTCACGTCTGCCGGAGAGGGATGGGTCTCTGCGGCCGAGACGCCGGCCCGCTTCAGGAGCTGTTTCTCCGTGAAAGTGATTCTCTGACATTTTAGATTTACTTTTCTTTACCAGACTTTTATAGCCGCTGAGGAAAAACATCAATGTGGAAAAGAAGCAAATGTTAACGAGACACTTTTATCGTAGCTCAGAGGCAAATGCATCAAAGTTGTACCAAAAGTACAAAAATAAACTACTCAGAGTAAATATCCGAATGTCACGGACTCAAGTTCTCTTCATGCATTCTTCAATGTTTGACCTTTAACAGAGGAGAACCGAGCCCACAGAAGCAAACAGGTCTGTGAAATCAATCTACTGGTTTGACGTGACGAAGAGGTTTTAAGTCCTCTGCTGTCATCACATGCTCCTTTTCCACCGGGCTGGTTCCAGTGCTAGTTCAGAGCCAGAGCCTGCCTAAGCACCAGCTCCTGGCTCTTTAAGCCGGTGCCGGACAAGCACCGACTCTTTGCTGGCCTAGAACCAAGAACCGATGACGTTATACGGTGATGTAACGGCGTGGCTCTGAAACAAACCGGTTCTTAGGAGGTGCGTGAGTTGAACCAACTAAGCACTGGCAGTAGCACCAGGTTCTTTTTGGTGGAAAAAAGAACCTTGTAGCTCTGCTCCAGGGCTCCCCCTTCAGGTTTCTGCAGGCACCACTGACCAAATACAGGCTCAACAGGTAGATCAGGGATTAATCCCACAGGTGAGCTTATTTATGACCTTTATGTTTTTAACTGTTTTAGCCTCTTTCATAGAACTCATCTTCTACGTTTTACGTTAATAGCTATAATATTAAGAGATGAATGACGTCATGCTGTTTGTATTTATTTACTTCTTTACTGCCTCATGAATCCATGAACTTCTTATAAAATCTTTCACGTCTCGTTTCTGCCCGGGGGAAATTTCCCATCTGGGAAAATAAAGTTACATAATTCCACTGCAGGAATGATTTAGGAATGTTTGAGGAAGATGAAAGCCAGCTCAAGGTGCTGACTCAGTTCTGGAGAGGTTCTGACCCAAACGTCTGGCCGTCACAACTTGATTCTTGTCCAAACCGCTCAGATCCTCATGCCGGTCCAATTTTCCTGCTTCCAATATATCGACTTCAGGACAAAGTGTTCACCTGCAGCCAAACGGATCTGTCCGCCGACAGGTAACCATGGTAACCAGATAAACAAGGTCCTCCTCCGTGATTGTTTCCACCTGTGTCTGGTTATCTCACTGTGAATACATCCATTGTGTTCCACTCCTCCTCCTCCGGCCGGTTCTCCTCGTGGACCCGGTGGGTTTGTTCAGACGAGGTCACCAGCAGCTGGTTTGGACTTTCTCTCTCGTTGCATGATTTGAATTGAACCTTTGGAGGAAGCCGAAGAACCCGAACAGAACCCAGACAAACACGAGGAGAACATGCAAAGAAAATGTCCCAAGTCCAGGGGTAAATTTGAACCCGGAACCTTCCTGCTGTGAACATCTCTACCGACTACATCATTCCTAAAGACCGGGTCGGTACCAATATGGGAGTTGTAGTATATTTGATTTGGGTCGCCAAATAAATTTGATGAATACCATCCCATCATAGTGAAGGTCAACTCTCTGACCGACAATCATAGTTTACTCTAGTAGTTTATACTTTACTCACTAGGGGGAGCTTTTTCACAAAAAACGTTTTCTTCCCCGGTATTTCTTGTACAACGCAGGGGATTGAGGGATTTTTTAGATTCATACCTTTGCTGTCATGGAAGCCAGTGTAGAGTAGTAGTTAATGACATTTTCGTTTCTGTAGATTCTGGGATGGGGAGGGGTGAGATGCTGCGTTACATGAGTCTCAATCTGGACCTGGATTGAACACTGTACCTTTAAGTGACCTCTAAGCATTTGGTTTCATCCTAACTTTGTCTTCTTTTTTAAATCACCCTCCAGGTCAGAGTTCATTCAGTCCCCATCCCTCCGACCCGAGGTCATCCCTGGGGAACCTTCAGGTGTTTCTGCTCTTTCATTGGTTTCAGCCATGGAAGGACAAAAACACAAACTTCAACATCATGAATGAATGAATGAATATTTTATTTCAGGATCATTTAGACGACGGTTCCTCCCCGGAGACCAACAACAACAAAACCTAATAAACAGGCATCAACAGCATCTAAACAGGAACAGAAGCGTAAACAGAGGAATATCACAGACACACAAAAACACAAACAACGACCCCCAAAGACTAAAATGCATAAAGGCTAATTATAACATAAAATAAATAACGAGACACATTAAACAAACGTTAACAAGACAAATATAATCCGGACCTGTTTTTGAATCATTCTACATACGTTCTTACATCAAACATGTCGTCAGAACCTCCTAAATGGATTTAATCGGATTGAAATTTATCTTTTTTATTGAAAAAAAGAAACAAAAGAAGCTAAAAATCAGCAGATAGAAGCTCCATGAGTGAAAAGTGTTGGATATTAGATTTCCTCTGGGGCGTCTAAAGGTCATGTGACACGTTTAACCATGTGTGTGTTTTTGTGGGTCATAACCATAAAGTCTTTTGTGAAGTGGGTTATCTTTGAAGAAGAAGTTTGGAGAACTCCTCCCCGTCTCTCCGTTCTTCTTACGCTCCTGTCTCCTAAAATAAAGATGACATGTGATCACTTCTTCCTCGTCCCGAGGGAGACGATGAAACTGGGACTTCCTACGCTGTCGAAAAATTTAGTTCCAGATTGCAACCTATATAAAACATCAGCTCACGCGGCGCCATCCCAGAATCTACGGCGGCTCCCAGCCGTCAGAAAATGTCATAAAGTCTCTTTTCAGCGGAAAACATTCGTAATGAACAGAAATATAAAAACTAGGTCCAGGTGTGTCCCCGAAAAACCCACCGATCCCCTGCGTTGTACCAGCAATTCCCCGTAAAAGTGTGGAAATAAAATAATTAAAGTATTGGAGTAAAACATGATATTTACAAGTTAGAAATTCCCTCGATTTGAATCGTACGCAGCAAATTTTAACTAAATTGGATAAAACTTTAGGAAGTTATGTCAGTAAAAACTGTGTTTCGTTAAAAGATCTCCCTCTAGTGAGTAAAATGTGAATTACTAGAGTAACGTATAACATTTACAGGACGGATCTCCTCGCCTTGAATCACAACATTTGAACTAAATGGACTAAACAGTCGAGAAAACTTTTACAGATGAGATTCCCCCTAGTGGCAGAAATATATAACTGACCTTTTCCAAAGTCAATCCAGTTCTTCCTCATACTGATTTCTATGAGGGTATAAAATTTGAAAATGATCTATTTAGTGTTTTTTGCGGTTTCTGCGGCGGCGGATTGGATTCAACTTTTTCGTGATATAATTATAGTTTTGTGTCACATTGATTTAATAAAATGAAGTAAATTCAGGAGAGTATTTTTTTGCAGTGCAGGTACTGCCTCGTTTAAAGACAGGAGTGTCTGCAGGCTGAACCCACCTCTTCAGCATTCACCTCACTCTCTCAGACGTGTCCTTCAAAGCAAGGTCGCCGCGCGGGAAAGTTCAGCGCTCGCTCGCTCGCTCGCAGACAAGAGAGAGAATTGTTGAACATCATACGCCGCCGTCTTTCCTCCCGAAACGTACGAGTAAAATCACGCGGCGTAAAAAATCTGCCGGCGAGCATCCAGGCATGTTTATTGTTGATGAGCGCCGCCAACCTCTGCAGAGAGAAGTATCAGGAGTCTGACGGAACATTTCCACTCCGTCCTACCAGACTCTGTCTGCAGGCATGAGTGGATGTCACGTCAACTGTCTGTCAATCATCAGATGAAGACGGCAGGAAGGACAGCGTGGGCGTGTCTACACAGGAAGTGACCTCCAGGGATGAAGGAGACGATGTTCTCAACACTTTATCTTCCAGCTCTGGACTCTTACAGGTGAGTTTGAGGTGTTTGATAAGGTGAAACAGTCTGAACCCAGAGTTCAGATTACTCACACAGAGTAACAGATTACTCACAGAGAGTAACAGATTACTCACACAGAGTAACAGATTACTCACACAGAGTAATAGATTACTCACAGAGAGTAACAGATTACTCACACAGAGTAATAGATTACTCACATAGAGTAACAGATTACTCACAGAGAGTAACAGATTACTCACACATAGTAATCTGTTACTCACACAGAGTAAGAGATTACTCACACATAGTAATAGATTACTCACGCATGTGTGTATGTTTGGGTGTGTATGCGTGTGTGTGTGTATGTGTGTGTGTGTGTATGTGTGTGTGTATGTATGTGTGTGTATGTATGTGTGTGTGTATATGTGTGTATATGTGTGTATATGTGTGTGTGAGTGTATGTGTGTACGTGTATATGTGTGTGTGTATGTGTGTGTGTATATATGTGTGTGTGTGTGTATGTGTGTGTATATGTGTGTGTGTGTGTGTATGTGTGTGTGTGTGTGTGTGTGTGTGTATGTATGTGTGTGTGTGTGTGTGTATGTGTATATGTGTGTGTATATGTGTGTGTATATGTGTGTTTGTGTGTATGTGTGTTTGTGTGTGTGTGTGTGTGTGTGTGTGTGTGTGTGTGTGTGTGTGTGTGTGTGTGTGTGTGTGTGTGTGTGTGTGTGTGTGTGTGTGTGTGTGTGTGTGTGTGTGTGTGTGTGTGTGTGTGTGGAACATTCAGGTCATTGCTGCGGGGTAAAGAATAAATCTCTTATTCAGTGGAGAGTTTTGGTTCAAAGTGCATTTTTTAACAGAATCTTTATAAAACTAAACTTTGGACCACACCCACTACAAACATACGGTATATTTATTAAGAAGCTTCACTAAACTCTATTTTTAGGTTCATGTTGGATCAGTCCGATGAAGGCATGGAGGAACACCTCGGTACCAGACTGAGAGGAAAGATCTGATCCCAGATGAGAAACTAAAACATTGTTTGTCAAATGTCACATCCAGAGTTCTGACGGCAGGTTTGATGTTTGTAGACGGATCGAGGGGTTCATGAAGAGGTTCTGAGACCAACAGCTTTCCGGGTTGTATTCTCTGTGCAGGAGAAGAATTCTGGGAACGCCGATGGAGCTGGAAGCTCCAGTGGACCTTCTGGATTAGGGACGCCTCTCCTGGTCCTTCCGGTGGAGGGGGTCCGGCCCGGTGGTGCTGGTGGTTGGCAGCACCACCAGGATGGTTCTGCAGACGGTCGGAGCAGCGGAATCTGGAATTCCAAATGTATTAAGTTCATTTGGAATTCCACATTTGAACACTGTTTTTTTATAAACATGTTCATAAAGTCAAACTTCTGACTCAGCAGAAAAATGATAACTTCTAATTCTACCATAATCTATACTTTTATAATTTTATCCCTGATTTAAACATGACATTACACTTTATTCTGTTTTATTAAGAATTAAAGACAACAGGAAGGTCTTTCTGTTTTTCAGCGTCTTTCTTTTCCGGTTATTTTTTTTCCTCTCAGAAACATCAACATTCCAAATAATTAAATCTGTGCGTCCGGGAGAACGGGCGCCGATCCCGCTGTGAGGAGTTTCCTCCTCGCCGTGTTTCATCCAATTCCCATCCCGTGAGTGTGAAGACGATAAAGCAGATGAAGAAGAGTTTTTGTAAACGATCCGTTATCACGGCGCCGCCGAGGAGAGGCGGGAATCTGAGGGGAGAACCGCGCTAATGACAAACAAACACATTTCCCCTTTATGTCATTTCATCATCAACAGGAGCGCCGGAGGAGGAGAGCGAGGAGAACAGGAGCGACGGAGGAGGTGAGCGAAGAAAATGGGAGAGACCGAGGAGGAGAGCGAGGAGAACAGGAGAAAAGAAGCGACTGAGGAGGAGAGCGAGGAGAACAGGAGAAAATAAGCGACTGAGGAGGAGAACAGGAGCGTCTGAGGAGGAGAGCGATGAGAACAGGAGAAAAGAAGCGACTGAGGAGGAGAACAGGAGCGTCTGAGGAGGAGAACAGGAGCGTCTGAGGAGGAGAGCGAGGAGAATAGGAGAAAAGAAGCGACTGAGGAGGAGAACAGGAGCGTCTGAGGAGGAGAGCGAGGAGAACAGGAGAAAAGAAGCGACTGAGGAGGAGAGCGAGGAGAACAGGAGAAAAGAAGCGACTGAGGAGGAGAACAGGAGCGTCTGAGGAGAAGAACAGGAGCGTCTGAGGAGGAGAGCGAGGAGAACAGGAGAAAAGAAGCGACTGAGGAGGAGAACAGGAGCGTCTGAGGAGGAGAACAGGAGCGTCTGAGGAGGAGAGCGAGGAGATGAGGAGCAGCTGGAGAATCAAGCCCCGGCGTGAAGACTGATCAGAGCTCGCACACTCAGACTCGGGCCGGCGGTTCTGATGGAAGGAGCAGAAGAGTGTTAGAAGGTGGTTCTCCAGGAGATGTTCTGTAACCGGTTCTGAATACATTCACTGGGTGGGATCCATTTGTGGATTTCATCCAGGTACCAGAACTGTGATTCTTTTCCAGTACCGCTCTGGACTGGAAACTATGTGGTGGGTTCAAAGGGTGAAGATGACCACATGTATAAAAACATCAAAGGGCATCCCTCCAAAAACTCAAATTGCCGTTTAGGCCGGCAGAAAGGACGAAACACGAGATCATGGAGGTGGTTTTAATGTTATGGCTGATCAGGTCAGGTTGTGTATTTGTAAATGCCTTACCTGCGACAGGTAGGGAGCGTTTCCAGTCGGTGAGGAGAACCTGGATGTCTTCAGCATGAGAAATTCTGGAGCTACTGGATTTCACACAAACCCAAAACGAAGTCCTTCCATCAAATTGGACGCAGGGGTCCGGGTGGGATTTTCATTACCGCTTCTTACCATCTTAAACCCTCCGCTGTCCGTTTGAAGGCGCCGTCCATCCCGTGCCGCCTGCGGGCCGGCCCGCTCCCCTCGGCCCTCTAATGGCTCCCACTTTTATTAGCTGGGCCGCTGGCACATCCATAAAAAGACGTCCTCTGCTGGCAAGATGGCCGACGCGTTTCTTAGACGCTGCCCGTGAGAGAAGCTTGAAAACTAATGGATCCTCTGGGAGACCTCGCCGCCGGCTTAGGGGAAGCAGTCTGGTATCATCTGGCGCTGGTGGGGACGGCGTGGTGTGACGGGCTCATTGATGGCGGCTTATTATTTGGGTTTCCTGCAACTGATGAACATCTGCGCATTTCATTTTCAGCGATCCGACCCGGAGCCACGGGACCTGAGGGGAGGTCCTCAGAGAGGAGGTCCTCAGAGAGGAGGTCCTCAGAGAGGAGGTCCTCAGAGAGGAGGTCCTCAGAGAGGAGGTCCTCAGAGAGGAGGTCCTCAGAGAGGAGGGGATGTTCTTGGTGCTTCGGAAAAAGACCCTCCTGCTCCTGGGCCGATGTTTACGACTGAAGGTGACGGAATGAGAGGGAATGAACAGATGTGGAGCGCGGAAACAAGCCATGAGTGGCATGTTCAGGAATGTGAAAGGCCCGCTTGGTCCATTTCACAGGTTCTCTGTTTCACGGGCAGAACCAGAGCGTGTGAACGGATCGAGAGTTTCACATCGAAGGAGCCGATTCAGATCCGTTGTCTTTCACAGCTTTGATGGTAAACAGCGCCTCAAGTTCTCGGGCTTTCAGGACTGATGAGAGCCGGTGTGTGATCCATCTTCAAGTAAGTCCGGAACCAGAACTGGTGACTCTGTGCCCTTCCTCACTGTCACTGTGTGCTTGAAGGCTAACACCTTTCTGTCAATCTATTTATTCTCATTACAAACTGTAGAAGAGACTTAGTCCCTCCAGAATGTTCTGGGTCTGCCGCGGGGTGCCAGGAGAACCCCATCCATCCTGATCAGAACCTCTGTAACCTTCTCTGACTCCCTTTAGTTGTCGATCTCCTCACCTTATCTCTGAGGCTGAATCCAGCCCCCCATGAAGGAAGCTCATTCAGCTGCTTGTATCCTTGACCTCACCTTTTGGGTCAGTACCCAGAGGTCTCTCTTCTCCACAACGGAGAATTTTGACCCCCAGCCTCAAATCTGAAGGTGCTTTGGAGCTTCTTCCTTTCACCTCAGTCCCGGCGGCTTCACTCTGACTGATTGGGTTTTGATCCGGGCCACTGGGTTCTTTTGTTCGTGGACTTCCAGGATAACTCTAGAGGTAGCCTGTATGGCCTCCTGGGTAGATGGAGGTCTGGAGAACTCTGAAGGTCTGGGATGAATCTGTGCAGCACACATAAATCACTCCTCGTCCGCATTTGGACCGGACCCCCATTGTAGGGGAATTGCTTTTTTGCTGCTTCTGTCGCTAGCTCGATGCCCGCTGTTAGTGATACATCTGAGGTTTCACTCTGTTGTAGGTTCTTCTCCTCAGGAGTTCAGGATGAGATACATATGAGATGTTAAAGTACAATCATCTAAACGTGGAGGAAGACTCTCCAGAGACCCCAACCTGACCTCACCCAACCCCCTCAGGAGACTTCTTCACCTTTACCAACTCTCCAGCACCGGTGGCTAAATGACTTCACTATTTACTCTACGTCTCTATTACCACAGACAGACGATGATGATGATGGACTAATGATGAAGACGGGGATTATTGGATGGAGTGAGCAGCTGATCAGAAGAGCAGATATCTCAGACAACGGCGGCAGGAAATTAAGAGTGAGAGGCGTGAACCACAGGAAGGTATGAAAAATAAGCCGTGGGCCGAAGAGAGCCAAGAAACGGACCTTCTGATCGGACCTTCATTACAGATTGGACTGATGGTTTTATGAGAGCCTGAATGTGGTTGAATAATTCTGTTTTCAGCGTTGAGCTGTCTTCAAGCGCCGCCGCATCGATTCCTGCTGGATTCTTACTTCCTTCTCTTCTTGGGTTTGTTCAGAACCAGGCTGGGACTGACTTTCATAACCTGAGGCAGAGGATTGGACCACAGCAGGAGAAACAGAGAAACACACACACCAGTGTGTCGTCATCATCGCCGTACCTTCATCCAGAGCGTCCAGAGTTTTCTCTCCAGATAAAGACTAGAGGGCGCAAAACTCTGCCAACGCAAAACTCTGCCAACGCAAAACTCTGCCAACGCAAAACTCTACCAGCGCAAAACTCTACCAACGCAAAACTCTGCCAACGCAAAACTCTACCAACGCAAAACTCTGCCAACGCAAAACTCTACCAACGCAAAACTCTACCAGCGCAAAACTCTGCCAACGCAAAACTCTGCCAACGCAAAACTCTGCCAACGCAAAACTCTGCCAACGCCAGACATTATTGGGATCAGAATAGATTTGATTATATTTAAGAAGTTTCTAGCCCAACCACAAAAGGGTGTCCAGCAAGTGTACCTCCAGTGTACCTCCAGTGTACCTCCAGTGTACCTCCAGTGTACCTCCAGTGTACCTCCAGTTTACTTCCAGTGTACCTCCAGTGTACTTCCAGTGTACCTCCAGTGTACATCCAGTGTACCTCCAGTGTACTTCCAGTGTACCTCCAGTTTACTTCCAGTGTACCTCCAGTGTACTTCCAGTGTACCTCCAGTGTACCTCCAGTGTACTTCCAGTGTACCTCCAGTTTACTTCCAGTGTACTTCCAGTGTACTTCCAGTGTACCTCCAGTATACCTCCAGTGTACATCCAGTGTACTTCCAGTGTACCTCCAGTGTACCTCCAGTTTACTTCCAGTGTACTTCCAGTGTACTTCCATTGTACCTCCAGTGTACCTCCAGTGTACCTCCAGTGTACTTCCAGTGTACCTCCAGAGTACTTCCAGTGTACCTCCAGTGTACTTCCAGTGTACCTCCAGTGCCGGTCCCAGCCAGGATGAATTGGGAGGGTTCGACAGGAAGGGCATTTGGTGTAAAACCTATAACAGATCCATTCTCAGAACACAAATGTGATTTCCAAACCAGATCGGTTGGGGCCAACATATAACAGTTAACAGATATCGTCTAGTACAGTTAGCCAGCAGGTCCGGTCTATGGATGGAAACAGTTGATCCGCTGTGGCGACGCCAAAATGGAACCGCCGAAAGATTTAAGATACTTCCTGATTACTGAACCCTTTGAAATAGAACAATCCCCTTCCTTCTAAAAACTTTTATGCCGACAGTAAAACTGATGATGGCAGCATTTTTGCCAAAACCTAATCCGGTTCAAAGTTCACGTAAATCCATTCATTGGTTTTTAATCCCGCTAACAAACAAACAGACTATTAAAGTAGAAACCTGGTTGGTGGAGGAAATAAGTTACAAGTACTGCAAAAACACACAATATGAATTTCCTCCTATGAAAAAGTTTGCCGTGACTCGATCTCCACGCCGAAGGTCCCAACATTAGCTTTATTGCAAAAAGGCACGAAAGCTATCGCTGTAAAGAAAGTTATTATCCGGAGTCAACAAAGAGCTCCGGAGCCGGCCGGGATCCCCCCGTCTAGACTCCCAGGTAATAAGAAACATCAAATATGTCAGAAAGCTGATGTCAACCACGGATAAGACTCCGTTATAATTGGCCATCGTCTTTCTGGGAGAGTGAAAAGTGGCGTTCTGGGGGGGGCAGGGACGGCGAAAGTTAGAAAAGAACCCAGAAGCCCAATCTGATTTAAATCTAAAGCAGGAAGTACCGGAAAAAACATCTTAAAGTCAGAATGAGCAAAAGAGTCGTAAAGAATCAGAAGGAGGAGGTGTGGTCTAATGAAGGAGCCGCCGGACAACCTCACGAGGCTCATTGTTATTCACTCTGGACGCCACATTCATTCATTCACTCATTCACTCATTCATTCATACATACATACATACATACATACATACATACATACATACATTCACTCATTCATTCATTCATTCATTCATTCATACATTCATACATTCATACATTCATTCATTCATTCATTCATACATACATACATACATTCATACATTCATTCATACATACATACATACATTCATTCATTCATTCATACATTCATACATTCATACATTCATTCATTCATTCATTCATACATACATACATACATTCATTCATTCATTCATACATTCATTCATACATACATACATACATTCATTCATTCATTCATACATACATTCATTCATTCATTCATTCATTCAAAGTGATAATGACGAGTTTATATTATTATTCAGCATCTGTGGGATGTTGTGGGATGAGGCCCCGCCTCACCACCTCAAGGACTTGAAGGGTCTGTCACTAACATCTGGTATCACTCTGTGAGGTTCTTCAGCAAAAAAAGGAGGACCTTCACGGTGGTTGTAATCTTATGGCTCATCGCTGCCTTTTTTTTCTTTTCTTCGGAAGCCTAAACTCACCTCCATCCTGGAAACCGTTCCCTTCACTCCTGCTGCAGGTTTTTATTAAATCCACTTCTTAACTAGAGAATTGAATTAGCTTGAATGACAACTTAATGTTTTTTAAGGCGTGTGACCTCGGCCCAGAAACGCCTGAGCTGAGAGAGTGATGCGTTCACTCTTTCAGTAAAGATAACTTCCGCTCTCACTCTACTGAGAGACAACCATTAAAAATAAAACTTGACTACCAGGATCTCAATAAAGCCTCAGTAGTAAAATGAAAGGTACCGGCAGGAACCACAACAGTGAATCTTTAAATATCCTCGTCACAAAGTTCTCCTGCGCTCTCAATTATTTCCCAGCAGAACAAATAAAGATTTCATTTGAATTTAAATGCACTAAGACTAACTGTGAGCTTTAAATTATTTCTTTAATATCACTATGGAGACGGATTGGTGTCGTTTTTATATCAGAGGAGCAAAATAAGAACATGGATTATTAAAACTCAAACAACAAAACAGAGTTTCTGTGCATTAATAAAATATTTAAGGAGTTTCAGGCATCACAACGCCAGAGGAAATAAACGGACCCTCCAGAAAGTTCTGGACCAGATTCATACCCACCAAACCTGGACTTCTGGACAGCGCCCCCTTGTGTCTGAAATACAGAAGATAAGGTTTAGATGGATGGAAAATAACGATGTGGATTCCGTAACAATGTCCCAGACTTTTTGGGAGACATAATAAGACAAACGTTCGGCCAAGACTCGCTAAGAGAAGATTGATTCTATTTTTACTCAGCCTCATCAGACGTCATTATCGGCAGTTTAACACCTTCATCTTTTCCGTCCCTTCGCCGTCACACCTTCATGCATTCATACGGACATGAACTCCCGTCTGGACGGACGTCCTGGTCCCGCCTCTCCCACATGCAGAGTGAGGCAGGGCTTTGAGGAAGACATCACTCAAACCCCGAGGAGTATTTTATTGATAAATACGTCAAACCAGAAGACGGCGTGTGATTAGGTGGGTTCGCTCAGGAGACCCACTGTGTGACAGAAGGAATCTTTGATGAGGTTCCTTTGAAGAGCCTTTTTCACAAGTCCTCAGAAATGCATATTGATGAAGTCCAAATTGTCTGGCCTGGAGGGAGAAAGCGGCCGACTGCTTTGCATGGCACTATAAATCCTCACTAGAGAAGAAGACTCGCCTCATCTGGGTGTAGAAACAGTTATTATGTTTGAATAATTGGTTCAGATGTGGGATGAATAAATGAAGAGTTGGAGGGGGGGGGGGCGGGGGCTATCAGGAGAAGGTGCTCTCATCGCTCCCCATAACCTTTTGTTTCAGAGCTCCAAAACCCACAGTTCCAGCCAGGCTGCATTATTGATGCTCCTGCCTGAAGGCAGAGACGCTTCAAGTGCACCAAATAAGGTTTTCTGTAAAATCTACAGGGACTGGGGGAAACAAAATGTCTTTATATCCTACTGGATGTCAACAGAAAGCCAAATCAAAGGCCTGGTAGGTGTTGGTGCTGCCAGAGGTCTCTGGATAAAGATCACCGGAGGTTCCCTCATGGTTCAAGGTCACAGAGTCTTAAATGTAGTCGCTACTAGAGGGAAGATCTGAAATCCTCTCCAAGAATCAGCAACGGTCATCAAGTGTCAATATGATGTCATCGAGGATCCCGTCCAGGGATGAGGTTGCTTTCGGTCCAGGTCAGCGGCCCTCAACAGGTGGCCCGCGGTCCGGAGCTGCCCATCTGTGAACCTTGAGCTGAACGTGTGACAGGTGGGTTTACCTGGTCCGTGGTTTAGGACTCTTCGTCCCAAAAGGTACGGAGGAAACATTCATGGAATTCTTTCACGTCAGTAAAGGTCAGTGGAAAACATGTCATGAAGGCAGAGAGGCGAGGAGAAAGTAACTTCTAGCCCTCACACAGATTCCAACGGCACGATTACAGCCGCGAGAAGATGCCAGTAGTCTGGGTTAGACGAACGACAAGTTTCAGGTGGATGACCTCATCCTGCTGCTGCTGATGGTTGGCCCTTCTTTGAAACTTCCACAGGTGGTTTTCATCCCTGGATCTTCTTCTCACTTGCAGGAAGCCGTTGGCTTAAGTCCTGGCGCTGTGTTCCCCCTGGCTCCTCCTCCTCTGCTGTGACAGGAGCTTAAAGCTCTGCAGACTGCGGTGTTCCGTGTTCCTCCTTCACTGGACCCTGGTACCAGTGA
The DNA here is from genome assembly GCA_037951165.1 of Lophius americanus. Taxonomy (NCBI): domain Eukaryota; kingdom Metazoa; phylum Chordata; class Actinopteri; order Lophiiformes; family Lophiidae; genus Lophius; species Lophius americanus. The sequence continues at coordinate 563,288 of JBBDHG010000175.1, forward strand.
TGTTTTCTCAGGTTTAGTACTGGTAGTCCTACTCGTTGTCCTTTTTGGTTTCTGGGCTGATGCCATGTCGTCAGCTGAAGGGTCTTTCTCCGCCCCCGCTCTCGCTGGCTCTGGGGGTCCTTGGAGTTTTCATGGACAGGTACTGGTGGAACTTGCCAGGCTCCTCCCACCATAGGTAGTTGACCTAAGTGGCACTGAAATTCCACAATGGACCAAAAACATCTTTGATTTATGTCATCACTCCTTTTGTGTAAATGTAGATCTGATAAACACGACACTGACGATCATGCTTGTAGGTAAAACTCCGATTTGCTGGTCTTTGGAGATCAAACGTCCTTTGATCCGTCACTTCAAATCCAAATTTCCTTTGATTTTGTTTTCAATGCAATTTCCTTTGAATTTCTGGATCAAAGTTTTGTTGATTCTTTGGTCTTAGAATGTCTTTGAAGCTGCTTATAAGAATACCAGAAGTGTCTTTTCTAAGTCTGCCATTGAAATAGGGAAAATCACAGTTTGACAAACATCTGAAGTTAAGACATTCTAGAACATCAGCGATGAAGATGGAGACAGCGTCCATAGAAATGCCGGAGATGCAAATGTCCAGCCTCCAGAAGGAGCTGGACGAAGTGCGAGAACAGAAGAGTCAATTTGAGCTAGAGCGGGGCCAGTTCCAATCGCTCTGCGAAGTCTCCAGGAGGAATTTGCAGCAGGTGAAAGCCAAGCTGAGCTGCAGTCAGAGGGAGCGGGATGACAAGAACGAGTGCCACTGGGTGGAGATCAATCATTATAAGCAGAAGTTGAAGCACCTCCAGTCCGAACAACACAACGCCAAATCGGAGCTGAAGGTGCGATGTCTGGTCTTGACCTCGGTGGTCCAGAACCAACTGATCCAAGCAGAGCTGGTGCATCGCCGGCAGAACGACGGCTTACTGGAGGACCTCAGGGAACGCATGCTGCACAGCAAAGACAACATCAAGGAGCTCAAGCTGAGATACCAGGAGGAGATAATGGAGCTGATCAACAGCTACGAAACCAAAATCAGATTTGTGGAGGAGAAGTTTCAGAATAAACTGCAGCAGGTAATCATAGCGGACGACAAGATCTGGAAGGCTGATCACAACAAAATCCAGAACAAAGTGAAAAGCTGCATTGAGGCTCTGAGGCAGGAGCACAACAAGACCATCACCAACGCTTTGGATACCCTCGCTCATCGTCAGATCATCGCGGCGGACGAGCACGTCCGGCTGACCAGAGAGCTGGGGGAGGCCACGGAGCAGCTGCTGCAGGCCGACAGAAGGCTTCTGGCCGCTCAGGAGAAGAACGTATCTCTGCACGGGTTTCTGCAGGAGGCCGAGAAGAGGCTGGCGGAGCTCCACAAGGAGCAGGAGGAGGAGTTCCAGGAGAAGAAGGAGAGACTGTCCCACGCCGCTCAGCAGACCAAAGAGAAGAGTGACAGGGAGGTGAGAGACATGACCGTCAGGTATGAGATGCTGCTGCGGGACTGTGAGAAGGCTCAGCAGGAGCGGGACAAGCTGGCAAAGAGGCAGACGGCGGCCATTCTGGCGGTGCGGCAGCGACACGGTCAGGACCAGCTGCTGCTGATGAAGCAGCTGGAGCTGCTCTCCGAAAACGTGGAGTGGAAGAAATACGAACATTCGGCCATTCTCTCGGCTCTTGACCTCGCAATAGTGAATTAAACGGAGGTAAAAACAATGTGGATGCCCTCGCTGATCAGTCGCATGATTTCTCCATGGCTTTGATGTCCTAGTGCCATGTGACTCGTTGATTGGGATGACTTTGAAGAGTGACTTTGCGTCTTTGATATTAGTTTTAAATACTTTTTTTTTGCTTGAAGTGTAATCCTGCATCAAGATGTCTTTGATGTGTTTTTCATTTTTGCGATGACCGTGACTCTTAATTGTTACTATAAGCATATTTTACATCAAAAGCTCATCATTTTCCTGTGAAGAACTCGTGTAAAGGACATAAAAGCCACCCAGGCACATGGTGTGGAGGACATCAAAGTCAGTATCATAATAATGACTTAAATCCATTGAAGAGAGGGAGAATCTTACATCTAAAGTCGTTGATGTATGATTTGTGTGTGATGAGTCACAGATCAACAATAACAAAGAAGAATTAGAAGAATAAGATAAGGATTGACTTTTAATGCTGCTAACTAGTTGATCTATTATAAGTGAAAGAAGCTGTGGTGAGATAAAGCATTCTGCCTCCAGCAGAACCAAACCGATGTAAAATCAAGGCTGATCTGTTTTCTCGTCAGTTGGCTTCACTCTGGGGAGAAATAATGAAACACTGGAGGAAAACTCAAGTCTGGGCTTTATAACATAAATAAAGATTTTTTAATTCATCACTTTTACTTAAGGGGTTATGAAGGGACTAAATCCTGGAAGACCTTAGAGGCCTCCAGGAGGAAGGGATTAAGTAGAACCCGAAGGAGGGATTAAGTAGAACCCGAAGGAGGAAATAAAACAACTATTAAACCACAAAGAATAAAACTTACGATTTGTGTTGGCTTTGATGTCCTGGTGCCATCTAACATGATTTGGATGCCTTTGAAGTTTGACTTCACGTCTATTATTCTCGGTACCTAAGGGAAGTACAATTTTGCATCAAGTTCAAGAGCGAGTCTTTAATGTTTTGTGAAGTTTTTGAATGTTTTGCGATAACCACGTCGCTGAATCCTCGATTTCACAGCGTTCCCCAGCAAGATGCACATTTTGATGTAAGATTTGCTTATGCAGTCAAACGTGTGAGACTTAAGTACAGTCAAAAATAGTATGGAAGTTCTGCAGAAGTCACACATCAGCGACATCAAAGTCATCAAGTTTCATGGCACGGGGACACCAAAGTCGTAAAAATGGTTACGGGTAAAAACTGACACAATTCATTACTACACACAAAATCCCACAATTCACTCAAGCAGTCACATGACATGGAGGACATCAAAGTCCTAAAAAAGGATTATGCAAAAATCCCACTTGTTCTTATGAAGGAAATCCCTTCAATGTTTTCCAGATTCATTCGTACTCACTATTACAACTACCTCTGCTACCCCTGTCATAAGAGTTGATTAGTTACTACTACTAACTAGTTCTACCCATCACCTGCTCAACAAACCAGAGAGAAACGTGAAACGTAGCGGAGAAGCAGCTGGATGTGCTCTTAGAAAATGTGAAGAAGAGGAGAGAGGAGAATCCGCCTTTCTCTGGGCTCTCGACCTCCAACGGTGAACCACGAACAGTTTTTCAAGGATTGCTGAAGGTAGCGTGTTTGTACATGGAAGCGACTGCTTTGATTGGTTTTCAAGGGATGGACCATGAACACATTTACTGTGTTCCAGGTCACAGGTGTGTCTCTGAACAACAGTAGGGAAAAAGTTCCTTTATTCATTTTTACATTTCAACTAAATTACTTTATTGTGCTCAGCCAAAACATTTAACCCCAATAAATGGGTTTAGAGAGGAAACACTTTTCTCCAATCCTAATTAAAGCCTTCTGAATTGAAATGTCGGTCGCCTGTTGACATGACCTGGGATCTTTTCCCAAACCGTGTTAACATGCAGCGACTTCTATCATCAAGACTTTCATGAAGGGACTTAGAAAAAACCTCCTGCAAAGGAAGGAAGTCTCATTCTTAAAAGCGTCTGTATTTTCAGTAGAGCGTTGGAGCGTTTTTAGAGGGAGCTTGTCGGATCTTTCCGTGTCACATGACGCAGATAGATCGGTGGTTGTGAACGTCAACAGTCCCGTGACTCTTCTGCTAGTTGATATAAATTCTATATTTTCACATTATAGCTTAAACTGATAAACTTTCTGACACAATTCAACTTCAATATAGACAACAGCATCATCAGCATAGATGGAACTATCACATTCTTCGTTGCCACCAGGTGGTGCTACTACTGTTACTGATGTTATCTGACCAGAACTATTGTCCAACATGGGATTTTAAACTCAACGCTAAACTTCAGTGCGTTTGTACGTTTTGGACCTAATTTCAGGTGAAAATGTTTTACAGTCTAACAGGATTAGAAACTGAAATTAGATTTGTTGATTTTTTGCAGCTTGAGATTTTTATTCCACATAAGCTGTTTCAGGCACACGGGTCACTTGAAATAACAACTTCCTGTTTCATAGCCACACATGGTCCAACATGCGGGATACGCCTCAACATGAAATCATCTACTACCTTCTTGAGCGCTCACCCCTCCTTGAGATTGAACTGATATCTATCCATCCGACTTCTCCTGCTTCAAACGTTCTCCAGAAAAACACAAGTGGCACTGGTCACATGACCTCCTCCGACTCTTGTGTCAGATGAATAACTAGGAGAAGGAACTACTTCTCTACTTCGTTGAGGTTTAACGGTAGTGAACATCCTTTTGGTCGTATAACCGCCTCCTTCTGGCTTTATTCCCTCCTCTTCTCCTTCTTCTTCTTTGGGGCCCTCCACCCCTTTGTGACATGGCCTTCATGCCTTTTGGATGTGACTTGGAGGTCTTTGATGTCTATGACATGTGACCAGGGTATCTTTGACGGCTTTTCGCGAACGTGACCCTGATGTCTTTTTGACCTGGCTTTAATGTTTTTTGTCTTGTTTTCTGTTTTTTAACATGTGACCCTATGTCCTTGTTATATTACTTAATGCTCTGACGTGGCTTTGATGTCCTTCAATTGAGGCTTTAATGTCTTAAACGTTTCTTTGTGCTCAAATGTAATGGTTGAATAGCTTTGATGTTGTTGATATCTCCAGTCATCTCTTTAATGAATCCATGACATTGATGTCTTTGTGACGTGGCTTTGATGATTTATCTATCTTTCCTCCCAGTACCATTGTATGGTGTTCCAGAAATTGGTTGAGGCCTCCTCCATCACCTCACTGGACCCGCCCTTCTGTTCCCGTTGGCTCCTTCAGAACTCCTGGGCTAACCGAGTCCAAAAGGTCTCCGTCTCTAATTTGACAATGTCCTTTTTTGGCGTCCATCTCCGGTTTGAAGTCGTAGGACATAAAAGACCTGCTGCTCATGTTGGTCTGGCAGATTCAAGCAAGTTGGAGGCAAAGGGAACATGGAAGTAAGGCGAGACGGAGAGTCTCTCATGTCGTCTTCTCCACACTTACACTGTAAAAAACAACTTTTGCATTACACAAGTGAGTACTTATTTCTTTTAAACTATTATTCTGTCCAAGTTGGGGAAGACATTTTCAAAGTTCCGCTGTAGCCAGGTCCATTTCCTGCTAACAGTTAAATGTCTGTCAAACTTCAGAGAGTCTTCTGGACTCCTCGGCTCTTTGTTTCGGGTCCCCGTCCCTTACATGCGTTTGAAAGAGAGGAAGAACTTTTGAGCTTCATCCAGTGAGAGATGGGATGACTGATGGATGGAAGTCTGTGCTGGGAATACCAATGGAAGGTTCTGATTCTACTCCCGTTGGGAAAACAGGGGGGGTGGGCTTTCATGACAGAGGGAGGTCCAAAGACAGAGAGGGATGGAGGACGACGGTCCAGCTCAGAGACGGACAGAGAGGAAGAACGTCAGACATCTGAAACCAGGACTTCTAATAATACCAGTTTCCATATTTATGGCTCATTTGGCAAAAAAATAAAATGAAAAAAAGGGGAGGGAATGTTGAAATGAGAGTTTCTCCTCTTCACGACGTACCTGCAGTCTGTCGTCATCGTCCACATGGAGGCGTCCCCCCATTGTTACGCCCCCATGGTTAAAAGATATTTACTTTGATTGTGTCACTAGTGGAAATCATTCTATTTTATGCTATTAAATGAACAAAAGAAAGGATTGTGTATTTTTACAGTGTGTATTATATATTTACCGCACCAATAATAGACAAATAGTTATCAACCGTTTTACATTTTAGTTGTTTTGAAAGTAAATTATTTTGAAGACATTCCAAAACTGGACTTTCAGTTTCCTATGCTAACGGCTCTAATGCTAATCCTGCACTGTTAAAAGAAAAACGTTGAAGATCTTAAAGAAATATCTCAAACATTAACTCATCTACATTAACTGAAGTATCTTTGTGTCTAACTTATCAATTTAAGTTAAAAGTACTTAATCTAGTTGAGTGCGACCGGTTGAAATTATTTTTGGAGTTAATCAAACCATTCTCTTTTTACAGTGTAGTTGAGATAATTTCTTTAAGTTCATCAACAATTTTCTTACTTCATTGCATGTTTACTTACTTATTTACAGTAAACAGTAAATAAATATTTGTTTATTGTCTTTGCAGTATTCTGACATTATTTCATTCCTGTTGCGTTCAAAGACAAATATTACACACTGTAAAAAAATATAAAAAAAAATAAAAACATTGATGGTGATATAGAAGATGAAGAAGATGGTGACACAATTACAATTATTATTTTCAACTTAAATTTTAGACTCATTTTCGTCTAACTGTGTGTAACGGCTGAAGAAATGATTTTTTTTTACAGTGTATGACGGGTTTCCTCCCACTCTGGCCGCTGGAGAGACCAGTGGGGCCAGTCAATCGTGTGAAGGCTCCATTTAGCACCACCACGCCTCTGAGACGCCGCCTCTGAAGTGAGCCGTGGAGTGGGGGCGAGGGAGGGGGGGTCCTGAGATGCTGCCTCTGACAGAGACGGATGGTCTCAGCCTCCTTAGGCAGCAAGGACAAAAGGACACCGGGTCTAGTTGGCCTCCTCTGTCCGCCCGCCCAGAACCAGCGCTTTTCACTCGGGAGATCCTAAACGCAGGTGAAAATGAAATAACTGCAGAGTGAGTGCTGCTGGAGGAGGAGGAGGAGGAGGAGGAGGAGGAGGAGGAGGAGGAGGGGTGCGTTTTGCTGATGAAGTCGTGTCTGCTTTCTGACACCATTAGTTTTGTCACAACATCGGAGCAGCTGAATAATTCATGAGGACAGATCCAGCAGAGAAAGTCCACAGCTGTCTGTCACATTCACTCTATTCCCAATGGCTGATGGGTAAGAAACGGCTGATTGACAACGCTGACTTTCTTTGATTTAGAGCTCGGCGCACGGGTGGGGGTGGGGGGGCGGAGCTTCATAAAGAATCACATGATCACTATATTTTAAATGTTCGACGGTTTATTCAGTCAGGTTTATTCAGTCAGGTTTAATCAGTCAGGTTTATTCAGTCAGGTTTATTCAGTCAGGTTTAATCAGTCAGGTTTATTCAGTCAGGTTTATTCAGTCAGGTTTAATCAGTCAGGTTTATTCAGTCAGGTTTATTCGGTCAGGTTTATTCGGTCAGGTTTATTCGGTCAGGTTTATTCGGTCAGGTTTATTCGGTCAGGTTTAATCAGTCAGGTTTATTCAGTCAGGTTTATTCGGTCAGGTTTATTCGGTCAGGTTTATTCAGTCAGGTTTATTCAGTCAGGTTTATTCAGTCAGGTTTATTCAGTCAGGTTTATTCGGTCAGGTTTATTCAGTCAGGTTTATTCAGTCAGGTTTATTCAGTCAGGTTTATTCAGTCAGGTTTATTCGGTCAGGTTTATTCAGTCAGGTTTATTCAGTCAGGTTTATTCAGTCAGGTTTGTCTTTTTATTTGTCGCCACAAGAAGATACAAAATATCACTAATACTATTATTATTATTTTTATAAGTTCATCATCTTATGAACTTATAAAAAAAATTATTTTAAATTAAAATAATAAATAAATTTAAATATACATAAAAAAAAAAAAATATATATATATATATATATATTGTTTCTCTACAGTGTAAATATTCTCTTTTTTAAATAGTTTGTGTAAGAGTTTAGTTCCCCCTTGTTTTCCATCTAAAATGACTTCAGCCACCAGGATATTCTCCCCACAAAGACTTCAGTGTGAGGAAGAACTGGATTATTTCGGGGAAAGGTTTTATCTCCAACAGCTTTCGGGGAATAATTTCTCAACGGTTTGTCCGATTAAGTCCAAACGTGTTTCGTATGAATCGAGTGAAGGAGGTCTATCTTGTAGACCTCGAGTCTTCTGAAGGCTCAACTTTTTTCCAGACCGTCCAGAAGTCTTCTCCTCTAGATTAGGATCATGTGGGTCGGCTGAGTCCACTAATCACATGACCTCCCACTCAGGCGGCGTCACGTTCCAAAGTCCGCGATCAAAAACCCAAGAGAAGAATGTTTTCTGAAGGACAACGGTGAAAGTCTGTCACATTCCCTCACAGCGTCTTCTCCCCGCCTCACGAGGAATAAATGTTGGACAAAGAGAACTCGAAGAAAGTCCGCCAACGCTCCCCTCCTCCTCCTCCTCTTCCTCAGGCGGGCTTTATTGTGTGGAGGGACAAACGTGATGAGTGGCGTTGTGGAGGCGGAGGCGTGGTCGACGGCTGTGCTTTGTGTTTTTATTTGTGATGATTCACGAACAGAGTTTTACTTTTGTCTCCTCGTCAGATACATTCTGACGCCCGAAGAGTCCGACTCGTCTGACTCAGCAGTAGCTCCACCCCTTTTACTGAAAATCACTGCAGTCTTTCGTCCACGAAGTTTGATTTAAGCGCCGTTTTACGCACGGACCGTAGGATCCAGCAGTGAGGTGACCAGAACCGGACAGGAAGTACAGGAAGTTTTCAGGTTTATACAAAATGCATGAAAGGGAAAAAACTTACTTAAATTTAGACGCCATTTAGTTTGGAGTCATCGGGCGATGATGTGGCGGCTGTAGCTCAGGAGGAAGATGTCGTCCCGCTGCGGGGGGCCGGGATGTTGGGTCTGAAAATGTATGGAGTTGAAGCTCCCCCTAGTGATGGAATATACAACCGACTTTTCCAAAATCAATCCAGTTCTTCCTCACACTGTGGTCTATGTGGGTAGGAAATCCAACAATGATCCATGAGTTATGGCGTTTGAGCGACAGGATTGGCGGTGGACGCGGCGGCGTTGGCAAATCCATCCTAACCCAGACTTTTGGGGTGTAGAACTAAATGAAAGTGGGAAATTATTTTAATATGTAACGTTTTATGGAAGATCAAAGAGATTTCTTCATTTTCCAATCATGAAAAAAAACACATTATTAACTCTATCTAGTAAGATAAGAAAGCGTGCTTGAGATCCCGCCCCCTCATGTCCAGGGTCTCCTAATCCCCCTTTGAACATCAGCTTATAACATAAAAGCCTGCTTCTCTGTCGGCGCCGGGCCTTAATAGAATAAAGGTAGTGTCGCCCCGAGACTCACTCTTATTAAAAACTAATGGCGAGCGTCCGGAGACACGCAGAAAGAAGCCGGCGACCCGCCGAATCCTGACTCATCGTTTGAGAAATACGGCTCTGTGGATTTCTTAATGACCCACTTGCCTTTAGGAAGTATTTATACGCCGCCGCTGCCACCGCCGCGCCGTCTTAATTTAGCAGAAGACAAAAGTAGCAGGAGCCGCTTTTAACAACCGATCTCCATTTGGCGAGCTCGCCTTCCAGGAAGTGTGATTTAAGCCGGCTTACGTCGATGGAGCGTCTCCTTGGATCCGGGGGAGAGCTCATATTTTCCGGCGGGCGCCACATCATGAATCGGAGCGTGTCAGTAATGGTTCTGAAAAATAAAAAAAAGTGAAGACCTGGACTGGGAGGCGGACTTTTAAACCGCCCTCTCGTATTTTGGGATGGAGCTCATCCCATTTTCTTCCCTTTCAGAGGTTTCCCAGCAGGAAGTGGACTTTACGCCGCCATGTGTCATCCATTTACAGGCTTCGCACGTTTGCACGCCAGCTGCCCAAAAATCTCCCCACATCAGCTCCATCATCCGTCATCCCCTCCCAGAGGTTCCAGCCCGCGGCGTCGGCCCGGAACACGCCAGACGAAGTTCTGCCGCTCTCAACAGGTTGGCCCGCGGGAGGGTCATGGTTTCCCAGCGGCGAGTTTCTGAGGACGTCTGAGCGGCGTCATCAACATGTAAGACACGAAAACGTTTAATAAAAGACATTTCTGTTAAAGAGCGAAAACACAAGAAAGGGGTCCTGAAAAAGCCCCCGATCCCCTGCGTCGTACAAGCGATGGCCCCGATTAAACGCCGCCAATATTTTGTCCGACAAACTGTTTTTGTAAAAGAAGCTCCCTCTAGTGAGAGAAACGGTTTCTTTAAAATATACAGAAAACTGTTTTTAATCCTTTTTTTAATAAATGTGAGTCAACTTTATAAATCATTAATAAACAAATATATTTTCACTGTCGTAGATTTTATGCTTTTTAAACACGTGAGGATTATTAGTATAAGTATTAACATAAATCTTATTTTCACTCCTTTCATTCTCCTTTAATTATGCATCACATGTGGTTGTTTGTGTTAAAATGTAAACAAGATGTATCAACATTTATTTTTTTGTCTTTTAATTAACTAGAAAATGTTAAATATCAGGGTGAAATATTTTTGTTATGACATCATGTTGTGATGTCATAAAGTCAATTATCTTTAGGATACGCCCCTCTGGGTAAGATTCCATACAGGCAGACAGACAAACAAAAAAACAAACAAACAAACAGACAGACAAACAAATAAACAAACAAACAAACAAACAAACAAACAGACAGACAGACAGACAGACAGACAGGCAGACAGGCAGACAGACGGGTCACATGAGCGATCAGGGGCGCGGCGGGGCGATCCGGAGCCCCCGGTTCTGATGGGAAGCAGAGACAACAGGTGGGCAGCAGACCGCGGCGGATGAAAGGATCTTTGTTTGGAAAACAAGATGGAGGCCCGCTGAGGGACGGCGGAGAGGAAGGAGGAGAGACGGCGGCGGCAATCCTTCAGGGTAAAGATGCAAAACAAAGAGTTTTTTTTCCCACAGAGAAAAACAGTCCAGATAAGAAGCGTTGGGTTTTATTTATCTCACGGCCGATGGACCAGCCGCTGGACAGGAGGCGTGTCTTAACATCAGACCACCCGGAGCCAGAGAGCGTTTGTTCTGACTCCAGACGCAGGTGGAGTCGGTACCGCATGTGGAGGAACTCCAATGTAGGGTAAATTGGACAAGTAGGATTACAAGTTGGTATCGCAAGATGTCTGCGGGATACCAGGAGAAGGAGGAGGAGGAGGAGGAGGATGAGGAGGAGGAGGAGGAGGAGGAGGGGTAATGTACCACAAGAGATTAATTTCTACAAAAACATAAATAATCAGACAAAGGAAGAACTTCTTCACACACAGGTACCTCCTACCTGATCTGGTGGCGCTGGAGATGCAGCAGAACCTCCAGCGAGCAGAACAGGTGACCCAGAGAGGAGACTTCAGTACCTACTCAAACCCACCACCATGGAATGATGGGTGTGGTTTCGTCCAGAGGGGCGTAGAACCGAAAACAACCGCAGAATTCCAGAATCCTAAACTTCTGATGATTTCAAACTCCAGGTTCTCCCACGAGTGAGCGGACAACACCGCTGTCCAGTTCTGATGCTGACAGGACCGTTGTAGGCGCATCAGCCGAAGGCCGGAGACAGCATGGACTCTCGCCACCGCTGACGCTCACCATCTCGGACGCCGGACGCTCGCCACCGCGGACGGGCAACCGTCCACATATACATACAATTATGGCGATGATTGAACCCAGTCGTCGAGGCTTCATCACAGTTTGGCCCTTAAATCTTACGCTTCACAACTTCGCCCTGCTTCATAAACTTCAGGACAAACTGTTCCCTTGCAGCTTAGTATGCCCCGCCCACTGACAGGGAACCATGGCAACCGAAAAACACCCCAGAGGCGATTCTGACTTCACCTGTCAGCGGTTATAATGTAATGGCTGGTGAATGTAAAAGGTTTAAAGGTGTGAAAAGAGGGATGACATCATGAAGTGATTTATTTCCTGCACGTGTGACGGACGGGGCCGGCGCTCTGTGGGCGGGACATATGGAAGACATTGCGAGGAACGCCGAACACATGTTCGGATTTAGGTCGGCCGATTCCTGCCGTCTGTTCTTCCTCACGTCTGACGAGGAGAGAAACGAGACGACGTGAGACACAGCTTGTTTCTGAGAGTTCTGACGGGTCAACGGCAGACGGTACGGGTCGGTCCTGGTCTCCATGGAGAGCCTTGATTCCTGGCAGTCAGAGATTGGGAGGGGGGATGGGGGCTGGGGGGTGGGGGCTGGGGGTTGGGGGTGGTGATGAATGGATTACATGAGAGGAATCAATACATGTAAATCAAAAGCAGAACCTTCCTGCAGGGTGCCGGATGGTTCTCCCCAGTGAGAGCGCATGTGCGCCGCCGGACTGGAACTGGACCAGCGCTAATATATCCATTATTATTTAGAGCGGCGCCGAAGCAGCCGGTGGGCGCGAGTGGGCGGAGAGAGAAACACCGCGGGTTCTGAACTCACCGCGGGTTCTAAACTCACCGCGGGTTCTGTTGGAAAGTGTGTTCAGCTATTTTAACCGGGCCTTTATTAGTTCTCCTCACATGAAGATTCAAACGCCGGTGTTTGTTGGGTTCAGCTGGAAACACTGTAAAAAGACAATCTTTGACTCAGACTCTCATTTTAAGAAAAAATGTCTTCGACTGTTAAAACACAATTTAATTAAGTTTTTCCAACTTGACCTTTGGACTCGTTTAATTAAGTCCATCACAAACTGTCTCTTTTTTTACGTTGTTACTCCATCCCCAAAGTTTACACTGTAAATAAAGATTTGTTGGAGGTTATGTGTTGGGGGGTTCTGCGGGGGAACGGGTACCGGGTCAGTACCGCGGGTCATCCAGTCTCTGATGGTGCGGGAGGAGAGGAACGTTTGTTGTTTCTGTTGTTGGACTCTTAATCTTTCTTCATCGCCGCTCCAGCCAATAAGGGACAGTTTTAAGTTAAGTAGGTGGAGGAAGTTTGATCTCAGGTAAAAACCACCTTGTCGTCCTACAAGCAGAGATTTTACCAGGAAGTGTTAATATGAACGTGGCTGGATGGTGAAACCGCCTTCGCCGCTCTGATTTCCATTTCTCAGGAAGGACGCAGGAAGCCTTGTGGAGCGCGGCGGGTTGGCCGCTCCCTGAGAAACCGCCAGGATGGATTCCTCCTCACATGGACGGCGTTCTCCCTGAGCAGCAGCTGTGAGGGGGAGTCAAACTCCTTCGTGTGGTCTCCTTAGCAACCATTCAAAGCACTCCGGAAAAATTTATTGAATTTCTTCCAATATAAGATGGATGAGGATGAGGAGGAGGAGGAGGAGGAGGAGGAGGAGGAGGAGGAGGAGGAGGAGAACATGAAATCAATATTCTGCTGGGCAGAGAACTTCAGACGTGGTACTGTTTGCCCGTCGGCTGGCTGGTCACTGGGTCAGATCTTTGAGCATCCATCACCGGCGTCTGCGTCCAGCCCACCAGCCCGGCCCGAGACGCGAGGAGAGGAGGGAGGCGGATGAGTCCAGCAGAGAGTCGGGTCGCCCGTGTTGAATAATTACTCTTCTTCTCTCCGTGGGATGGAGGGACGGCTTGAGTGGAACGCCGTTCAAGGGCTTGATTTCCTTTGTACTTGAAAAGGCGTTTCATTTCCGTATCCTCCCGCCTCCTCAGGCCGCCTCTTCAAACACCCGCCGGATTTTTTAGCGCCGATATAACGACCAAATTGATCGTTGTTAGAAAAACCACTCCAAATCTAATCGCCTCCCAACGCAGCCGGGCCTGGTACCGACGTGAGATCGTGTGAGGGAGGATGAGGACGCGGGTCGGCTAATCTCGTTAGCAGGCTGCTAAATAGTTTGCCTGATGACTTTCATTATGTTACTGCTAATTGCATCGCTTTCATAGCGACAATCAAAAAGACAATGTTGGCGGCAGGATCCTCTTAGCTGTCTGCTGGTTATGATGTCACGCTTGTCACCATGATCCCTCCTTTCAGGCACTGAGGCGTGTTTTTCCTCAAAACGCCGTGGCATCAAGCGGCGAAGTCAGAAGTGTGGAGATTTCTTTCTTTGCCCACGGTTGATTAATGTCTGGTCTGTGAGGTCACAGGAGATAAGGCCCGGCCGCGCCGAGGGGCTCCCAGGGACGATAATGCAGAGCAGACCTTATAAAGGGCACGGGGGGCACGGGGGGCACGGGGGGCACGGGGGGCACGGGGGGCACGGGGGGCACGGGGGGCACGGGGGCAAAGAATAGCGGGGGGACATTTCAAGCATATAGCCTCAACAAGATTTTATCGCCCATCAACAGCACAACCAATTAGCTCCTCCCTGCAGGACTCCTCCTGCAGGACTCCCCCTGCAGGACTCCTCCCTGCAGGACTCCTCCTGTAGGACTCCCCCTGCAGGACTCCTCCTGCAGGACTCCTCCCTGTCTTGTCCTCGTCCTCATGTTGAGGGGAAGTCCGGCTCAGTTTCTGATCCCTGGTTCGGACTACGGGGTTCTTACCTTGTCCTGGTGGGAGATCTGTCAAGTTTGACCCCACCCAATTTATTCACATCAAGTCATGTGACATCAGCGAAGAAGAGGGTCAATCGTGACTCTGGAAGAGGAAGGACCACGGCGCCGACGTCACGCCGGGGCTTGTTGGCCGACAGCTTAAAACTTTCTCCAGATAACGTTTCTCAGCATTCCCGCCAACACAACGTCGTTTTAGGACAAATATTCCCATGGAGCAGGGATGGGGGGGTGGGGGGGACATTTGCTATCAGGGGTCCGTGTCAGGAGAAGAAAACCAGAACAAAGTCAAAAAATGTCTCAATCTCATGTTCTGTTGGCCATAATTTAAACGGGTTGGACTCTAGGTAAGTAAAAAAACATCTTCTTAGTCTGCGGGTCAAGGACATGAAGAGGGATTGAACCAGCAACCTTCTGATAAGTTGACCGCTGGTACTCATCCTCAGCTGAAGCCCAGTTAATAATTCATTTATGGATCCAAATCAAAATAAAGCTTGTATTAAATATTAACTCTTAATGTTAAAACACAAAGCCAGAATCTTACAGTGATGCGGCGGTAGAAGAACCAACACCCTGGGTTCTGGTCCAGCCCAAGAACCTTCTTCCCACCAGGTGTCACTCACATTAATGTGGTTAAAAAAACCTCGTATTCATTATTTATTTTCACTTATTTTAGAATGGGAGTTTTTTCCAGTGCAGAATAAACGTAGGAGTTGGGGTCGTCCGCCTGATCGCAGATCTACGATCAGAACCTCGGTTCATGTGACGTGTGTGAAGGTCAGTGTGACAAAAGAAGCAAACCAGCACCGGATTCGTCTCGCCTTGAAAAATGGAAGGGAGCGGAGAGTCATCCGTCCTGGAGCCCGGTTCTGTTCTGGGTGAGCGATCGCACACACGTTAACCCCCCGACCCAAAAGAAGCTCTTATTCGCTGTAACTCAGTGAAGCTGTTTACCGTCAGAACAGGCTGAGATAAGCTCCCGGCGTGAGAACACCACTCCTCCGCACATTCTAGCCGGGTTCATGAGAAGGTGTCGAGGCCGGCTGAGCCGCCGGGGTCAGCCGGACCCCCCTTATTTACCCTGGAATGGGTCTAAAAGCCCTTTTGAAGAAAAACGTCCAAAGATGATTGACATCTGAAAATAGGAGGAGCCGAGACAAAATACCAGCTAGAGTTGTCGTAACAACATACGTGTAAACGTTTGGGTCTGGTGGGCCTTCATCAGAGCACTGAGGAAGACTGGAGATCAGACCTTAGGGTGGTACCTTCTGAGGTCTCGGACCGTGGAGGAAGTCCACTGATGAAGACGCTGACCGTGGAGGAAGACCACTGATGAAGACGCTGACCGTGGAGGAAGACCACTGATGAAGACGCTGACCCTGGAGGAAGACCACTGATGAAGACGCTGACCGTGGAGGAGGACCACTGATGAAGACGCTGACAGTGGAGGAGGACCACTGATGAAGACGCTGACAGTGGAGGAGGACCACTGATGAAGTTCTGGTCTGGATGGATTGAAGTGGATCTGGGTTGTTCCGGTGGAATCGTGTGATGAGCAGTTTCTACTTTTAACGTTACGTCGGATGATGTTGACGCTCTCAGAGAGTTTCTATAAAGTTTATCTGAACAACATGACCTCGCAAGCTAACCTTTAATGCTAGCCAACTTAGTTGTGGCTAATGTTAGCCCCGGTAGCTAACGTCCTGCTAACTAACCAGCTTCATGCTTGATGAACTTCTGGTTACCTGGTTACATCTGTGGGGTTTTTGTCAAACTTTAACTTTAACCGTCGTCAGCCGTAGATCTTTAATCGACGTAGACATTTGGAGGTTTTGTTAATCACAGGCCGCACCGAGGACACGCCCCTCTCGCTGCTTCTCCTCGCCGTAGGTACATGACTGCAAACATATTTGTCTGAAGTGACGGCGACGCTTTTGCACATCATGCAAATTATTTTTGATTGCAGCTCGGAATCCGCCGCGGGGACGTCGCTCGCGAGAGGATATGACTGGAATCAAAGCGGCGTTTGATATTTGTTGGGAACCAGCAGGAAGTAAAGCTTCGCCGTAAGAAGCCATTGTAATGACTTTGCCCCAAACAGCCTCTATTTGGGGCAAAGTCAAGGAACTCCTGCATCTTCTCTGAACTGTTTCGCAGCCTGGAGATTGTTCCGAACCCTCAGCGCGTCAAATTAACGACAATTATGACGGATCTCGTGGTCAACACTCCGGCATCACATCAGCGCCCCCCATCCCCCCGGGGTTCTGGCTTCTGTGTGTGTTTGCGTACGCCTCTGTGGCCCATCCCTTCAAGTGTCTCTTAATTAGACCCAGCATGCACCTTCCTGCCCGCACGCACTCTTCGCTTTCTCTCCACAACCAATTATTTTAATCCTCCCGTTGCTCCCAGAGCGCCCGCCTCCGGTCCAAAGAGGCGGATTCCGCCGGAGAGGAGAGCGTGTCTGGAAACGTGGACGCGTGGCCCGCGGCGGTGCCTCATCAGCGGGGCGCTCTGCCCCCGGGGATCTGCAGCGCCGGCCTGCTGTGGGGTTATTCCACCTAAAATAAGTTGTCAAGGGATTTTCTCTTCTCCTGTCAGCATCTTAGCTCCTTACTCCAACTCCTCAGAGGATTAGAAGAATGTTCATCTTAGCAGGACAGTCCACTCACACGGCCGAAGAAATAAACAAAGTCATCGATGATTTAAGAAGGATCAATGATTCTGACAGGAGGGGAGGGGTTTGTGAGAGACCCAGCAGATACAATTACTACTGTAAGGAAGAGTGCTCTGAGTTCTGAGGCATCATTTAATGGATCTTTTCCCTTCCTTCTTCTTCGTCTTCGTCTTCTTCTTCGTCTTCTTCTTCTTCTTCCTCTTCGTCTTCGTCTTCTTCTCTCATTGAGGAGGGGTGTTCCGAAACCTCCTTAACCGTAACTTTCTCCTTCCTTGGAACACGTCTGGCTACACAAACCACGGCCCACCAGGAATACCAGAAAAGACCTGCAGGTCAGAAGATGTTCTGATCCAGTGGTCTAGCCATCAGAACTTACTTCCTCTTAAGTCTCTCTCACCATTTTTAATGTTTACACGACTTCAGGACAAAATGCCTAGTATTTCTCACCTACTATAATTATAACTAATCTCACCTGGCAGTGGTTCCAATGTTTGTGTGAATATATGAAATCATTATTTTATACAAATTTCTAAATAAAACATCGTTAACATTGAAAACATTAACAGAACTGCCAACGACAGGTGGTTATAATGTTATGGCAACACTATGAAAACAAAGAATTGGCTAGTTTACTATTTAAATCATTGAATTCCAGCTGTTCCCTTATTTAATTACTTAATAAATATTTTAATCTTAAGTATTTAAAGGTAATTTAAATAATACCTGGAGGCCTGCCTGCAGTACGCTCATCGTCCACCAGGGGGCCGCGGCGCACACCTTGGGAATCACCATATTAGATGATAGCAGGGAGAGTGGCTTTAAAGGTTGAAGGCTGGGAACATGATCCCTACTCGGAGCTGCAGGTATATAGAAAGACAGACTTCGCTTCTTCTTCTTCTTCTCTTTCTTCTTCTTCTTCTTCTTCTTCTTCTCGGCCTCTCAAACGGCGCTTAAAGCGTTCGTCCACATTCCTTTTGTTCCTTGATCTGCTGTCAGCTGCAGCTCACCGCAAACCCTTTCACACCGGCGCATCGCAGAGAACTGGATATCAAGTACAAAGGTGAGTAATATGATGAAACCGTTTTTCGAGCTCAGTGCTCGTCACACCCATTTTAAATTGCCGCCACAGCGTCTCATCTAATCCAGGTAATCGAGTTTCACCCTGAGGTCAATAATCCATCTAACCAGGGTCCCTCCAAGAGTCTTCAGCGAGAACTACTGAGGCCGGAACAGAAGGATAATAACGACCAATAAACACCCCGGGCTACACCCAACTCTCCCACACATATCTGTTCAGATTGTCTGCCCTAAGCCCCGCCCCTCAACAAAGTTCAGTGGAAATAGTTTTTTTTTTCACAATTAGGGGAAACTAAAGAAATGTAACGTTACAGCGAGTAAAAGAAAAGTCCCTGATCCAGTTATAGATGAGTTTATTGGCAAAATAAATGATTGATTAGCAATGTCTACTTTTACTGACGGCGGTTTTCTCCCCATCATTCAGCTGCTGCAACCTGCTTCTGAGGAATCTGAGGCCACACCTGGTGGACAAAGACCTCCAGTTCTGGACTATCCTCACAGCGCCTTCTAATCGGACCAGAGGATCGCTCTGCTTTTTTCCCGAATGTTCCAGGACCTTGCTGGACTTTGAGTTCTGCTTGGCCCAACAATTAGGAAGTTATGGCAAAAAAACAGTGTTATTCATGAAAATAAAAAAGAAGAAGAAAAAGCTCCCTCTAGTGAGGAAAATATAAACTATTAGAGTGAATTTATATATTATATATAAATATATATATATATATATATATATATATATATATATATATATATATATATATAAATATATATATATAGACATCTTAGAGTCTATTCAAATCGTCCAAATGTCGATTAAATTAAATAATGATGAAGGAGTTATAATGAGGAAACTGTGTTTCATAAACAAAAGGAGTAAAATAAGAACTATTAAAGTAAAAATAGAACCGCCCCTCTCCTTTCATGTGCACCAATTTTAGACTCAAACAGAACGTTTCAATCTAAAAGCTCCCCCTAGTGTTGGCAATATAAAACCGGCCTCTCCCAAAATCACTCCAGTTCTTCCTCACACTAAAATTTGTGTGGGTGTAAGATTTGAAAAATGATCCAGAAAATAGTTCCTGAGTTATCTTTTTAACACGGAGCATGTGGCTATGATCCAGAACATCTTGTCTTTTCATGGATATAAATAAAGTTTTTAATAGTTAGCTTGAGTCTCTACGGGATGTGATCCTAGAACAGACTGATGACGTCATAGAAACAGTTAGGTTGACTCACTTTGGGATCTGATCCTAGAACAGACTGATGACATCATAGAAACAGTTAGGTTGACTCACTTTGGGATCTGATCCTAGAACAGACTGATGACATCATAGAAACAGTTAGGTTGAGTCTCTGGGATCTGATCCTAGAACAGACTGATGACATCATAGAAACAGTTAGGTTGAGTCACTATGGGATCTGATCCTAGAACAGACTGATGACATCATAGAAACAGTTATGTTGAGTCTCTGGGATCTGATCCTAGAACAGACTGATGACATCATAGAAACAGTTAGGTTGAGTCACTATGGGATCTGATCCTAGAACAGACTGATGACATCATAGAAACAGTAGGTTGAGTCACTGTGGGATCTGATCCTAGAACAGACTGATGACATCACAGAAACAGTTAGGTTGAGTCACTGTTGTTTGAGATTATCAGTAAGTCACATTTAGTTTGAGGAGTTCCTTCAGGGGGATTGCTGGTACAACGCAGCGGATTGGGGTCTTTTGGTGGAGACACCCTTCCTGTCTGGGACGACAGTGTATGACGAGTTTATCTGCTGGGCCTTTGATTCTTGTGTTCTAGCCCTGGCGGCCGGCTGTGGACGGGTCCAGTGTGTCTAAACGGCGTTTGAGCTCGGCTCAGCTTAAAGCTCCATTAATCAATGTTGTTCCGTTGAGGAGGGATGAAATGAGTTTGTGCCAGGAGGTGTCACCCAGAGAGATGAAGGCACAGATAATTATCACTCATCGCTGCAGAGCTCTGCAGCGATGACTTTGATGGACCACAGCTTTATTATTTGGCTCAGTTTGGGTCCATACATCAACCTCTGGTGTCCAGGAGCAACCGACGGATTAACCCGCTGGTACCGCCCCAGCACGCCGTCCAACATCGGACCAGCGGGGGAACGATGGGGGGGGGAGAACCGGCCTTAAGGAGCAGGTGGAGACCAAACCAGAGCAAAAACACCACCTCATCTGGTCGGCATCAGGCTGCACAGCGAGAAGGTCCAGGGTTCTGATCCACCTTTGGCTTTGAGGTTTCTCTGTGTTTGCAGGTTTCCTCCACTTTCCTCCCGCAGTCCAGCCTCTAGATCGCCCGCAGGTGTTAACGTGAACGCGCATGGTTGAATGTCTCGGTGACTTGGACCCGGGATGACTTGTCCAGCCTCCAGAACAATGTCGGCTGGGATTGGTTCTGACATCCGGTGACCTTGAAGAGGATTAGTGGGTCCAGACGGGGGATGGATGGAGGTTTTTCCAGTTAGCTACAACCTCCACCACCTGCCCTGACTCTGAAGGGTTTCTCACTACCAGAAGAAGGTCTTGTCATACAACTGGACCTTCTGTCCCAGGAAGAATGAACTATTTCTGGATCTGGTGCCTCAGACTCCGTTAATCCACCGCTGGTTTCTGTTTTGCTGAGAAGATTAGGGTAGGAGGGGCAGCGAGCGAGTAAGGTGGTTCTGGTTTATCTCTCAGGACCCAAAGAACTCTTGTGGCTCGCTGTTTTTCTTCCACCGTTTCCTCCTGTCATCGTCTGTGACCGGAGCAAAACACAAACGCTCCTTTGAATTTGTTCTGGAAGTCACAGATAGGTCTGAGAAGAAAACGCCGCCGTGTCTGGGTCCAGAACACGATCCAGAGGCAGAACAAATACTTCCAGGTGTCCACATGCAGCGACAATACACTCGTCCTCCGCTTCCTCTGCCACGCCTACTACCGACAGGAAACTCACGACGTCTGGTAAACCTCTGGACTCGCAGCGGCTTTGCAGCGAATATCATCATCGTGTGAAAACGACACTTTCAGCTCAAGATTGAGATGAAGAGACTTGAAGTTGTTGTTCGATCTTTAGCAGCGGAGAACATGAAACAATTCATCCCTGAAAGGTCAGGGATTTAAGGATAACGCCATCGGCACCGCCGCCGCCGCAGATCCTCAACGCGATAACTCAGAAACACGTTTTGTATAACGGTTAGCATGTTAACGCGTTAACCCTTAGATCCCCTAACTGGACCAGAGAAGGTACCAGGATGCACTAGAGGAAGCGGCGACGTGACGCTTCAGGTGACGTTGAGTGTTTGAGTGTTTCTCCGTTGGAGAATCCGATCGGCGTTTTTCTAACATTCTGCTGCAGGATCTAAAGTTCCTTCTTTTAAAAGAAGCTGACATTTTTCATTTCCTCCTCTGAGTGTCAGAGAAGACGTAAACGTTGGTGTCGAGTAGTTCCACAAAGCCAGAGGTAAAAGATTGATCAGTGGTTGAACCCCGGCCGTTTGAGGAGGGGGGGGGGATAAATGATAGAAAGTCTGAAGCTGTCAGACAGGCTGAATAATAAGAGGTGAGGATTAAACATTGGAGAGGGCGACATCCATCAGGGAAACGAAGGCTCTCCTCGTCCTCTTCAAATATTACCCCCCCCCCCCCCCCACCCCGCCGTTAGAGCCGTCAGCAGCGACACGATGGAAATTATGCAACCATAAACAGCATCCTGACAGCGGCGGGGAGCGTCTCCACGGCGTTCTGTCTCCCCCAAAGATTGTCACATTAATCTTAAAGCGTTGATTCATGGAAGATTCTTTTCTGCTAAGGAAGACTGACTCCAGTCCAAAAAAAAGCTCTTCGGTACCGGCTCGGCTGCTTTGTCTTACCTGATGTCAGGTAAAGGGGAAAACATTATCACGGCGTCCTGATTAGATCTGGATGGCCTCAGCGCCATCTGATAACATGCTGCTATGATTATCGGAGGCATCTCGCCATTTTTGAAAGGTGACCTTGAAGGTCAGTGTTCTGTCTGTTTTTCTGGGTCTTCAACTAAAGGAGGAAAAAGAAGCTGATCGACACAACCCTCTACATTTACCCTTCTCAGCTTTGGTTCTGACCAAACACCCACGGAGTCCAGAACCTTCAGAGGGTCTAAGGTCTGATGGAGGTTTACTTGTTGTGTATTTCCTGTCCAGAGAAGTAACATTCATCCATTCACACATTCATGAGGCGGACCTTATAAGGGAGAACTCACTCTTCAGAACCGCTAACGGTTGACGCGGGGAATGAGCAGCAGGAGGAAACATTTGGGCTTTCCATATCTTTTCCAAAGACGTGTGGAGGGATCTGCAGTTCCTGGGGATTGAACCAATGACCCTCTGATGACGTTTTTTCCTGCTTATGGAAAAATGACTAACCAGCTCAAAAACAACGGTGGTTGGGGGTCCGGACTCACTTTTTAGACTGCTAATCCTAATGCTAATGCTAACGGTCAGCTCAGGGAGGAGAGCCCCGTTGCAAGTTTAATACAAAGTCAATGCTAAGCTACGAGTCGTCGTTTCTTGTTCCGGGTCACCACAGTGGATCTGTTTTGGGTTTCCTGCTGGTTTCTTGTACCCTATATTGATTTGCCAGCGTCTCAACCGTTTGTCCGATTTAGCCCACATTCGGTGAATATGACTCGACTAAAGGAGATTTCTATCTTCTATGTTTCCTTCTTTATAATAAAGGCTCATATTTTTTTTTTTTTTTACAAAAAATACTTTTCACATTTCATTTGATTTAATTTTGAGGTTCATTGCGTGTACAACGCAGGGGATCGGGGGAAGCAGGCGTCCCCACTCAATACTCTAGTGGTCTTCCTCGGCGCCCTCTCGCCTGGTGAGGCAATCTCACATTTATTCTGGGGTCTGGCCATCCAAGGTGGGCTTTGAGCCCGTGCTGAGGATGTGGTCCGTCCACCGGCTGGCGACTGAACTGAGGTCTGAGGGGGAATAACTGGTTCACACAGAGAAACAGAGAGAAGTGACGAAGATGCAGCGGTGTCAGCAGGAGCTCCGCCGCCTCTCCTCTATTTCAGCCCACTTTCATGAACATCTGAACCTGAATATTTCACCGCCGCATCAGCGAGGACGCCGCTATCATAATGTGAGCGGGCTTATGCTAACGTGACGGCAGGAAATATAGGAAAGCAATCAAAGTGCATATTCTGTGTGCAAATCCAGATTAAGGATAACTGACATCCAAAGATGTAAAATCTCCCCAGTGTGGCGGAAAGGATTTCCTTTCACCAACATGCATTAACTCATTTAAATAAAAAATAATCAGCTTATCACGAGAGAAACGGAATTTCCAAATGGAAATATGACATTTGATGAGGCGGTTAGAGTTTGGAGGTACTAACCGCCTCAGGCGTGTAAATACCTGTAAGCGTGTCGAAGCACCTGTGCACAAACGAGGGAGACTCATTAAAGGATTTGCGGGGGCCTTCCCACCAACCCTGTTTGGTCCAGTCGGACCCTTCCTTCTAAGGAAACTCCCCAAAAAACCTTTTTAACAGGGAAAACCTGCGGAGGTTCAGTGACGTCAGGACAGGGAGACCACCTGATCACATTCCTGGACCGCCTCAACTGGAAGGTGCCGCGGCTCCACTCAGAGCCTCCTCCGGTCGTACGACTCTGTTACTTAAAGCCTGAGTCCAGCCCCCCTATGAAAGGAGCTCATTTAAGCCGCTTGTGTCCCAGACCTCATTCTGTCCATCCCCCGTTCCCCCCTGAAAGGATTCCTACATGAATGTGGAGCCGGGTCTCAAACTAGGATCGGTTCAAAGACCCCAATGGATAGGCTTTGAGGGAGTTCTGACCCCTAGCCTGGAGCAGGGAGACCAGGGCACCCTTCTGGAGCCAGGCCTGGCAGGAGAGCTCTTTGTTCATGGGGTCTGAGGGGGCTACATGGAGCTGTGGCACCTCCTACAGGGCCGGTCATTGGGGTAAGGTGTAAAGTAATATGGGAAGCAGGTGATGGAGGACAGAACTCATGATCATAGATCAGTGGGGAACCATGTATGGACTCGTGGCTCAGCTGTCTCTCTTCCCCACTGGACCACCACGACACCGTCATACCGCTGATGCTGTTCCAGACCACCTGTCCATCAAGCGTCCAGCTCCTGTCTCGCCTTCAGCCCGGCTAGTTCTATTACTTTCTGCAGCTTCAGGTGGCTTCCATTAAAAGCTTCTAGATGTTTATTTTCAGAGCGGAGAGCCACTTGTGGGATACTTGTGAAAAGGCTGCGGTGGATCTGCTGGAACTGTAAGTATTCTCCAGAGTGACGCTCTCAACGAGCAGCTCCAGAGTCGAGCAGCTCCAGAGTCGAGCAGCTCCAGAGTCGAGCAGCTCCAGAGTCGAGCAGCTCCAGAGTCGAGCAGCTCCAGAGTCGAGCAGCTCCAGAGTCGAGCAGCTCCAGAGTCGAGCAGCTCCAGAGTCGAGCAGCTCCAGAGTCGAGCAGCTCCAGAGTCGAGCAGCTCCAGAGTCGAGCAGCTCCAGAGTCGAGCTCCGGCACCTTTCTGGGGTTGCTATGCCTCTATTTTCATTACATGCCTACTGATGACTGTTAGAACTTTTTTATTTTTACCTCTTTTGATTATATGCTTTGGGTTTTCCGGCTCTCGACATCCTGGTTTCCATTAGCAACAGGCGGCTGTTTGCCGAGAACAAGCTCTGATAGAGCAGCTGTGCATTAGCGAGCCCACTGCCCCAGAACTGTTTCACATCAAAGAACCTGAAACTGACACAAATTAGATCCCACACCCCATTTAATAAGATCATATACGTCTTTGAAATAGACAATGTGTGAAACGAGTTACTCAAATACTCTTAAATAGGAGCTGCTAATGGATGGAATTATCTTAAATTGTTCCCCTTTCTTCTCGGGACACCCTGGAACTCCCTCCAGGACCACCTCTCTGAAAACCACTGACCTTCCAAACAGCTGCAAGCACTTAGCAGAGAAAGTGGAACATTTCTCATCCATAGAGAAGCATCTATTCTTGTCAGCAGATTGACAAAATGAGAAAGGAAAGTGCGTAAAGGGACAGTTCACCCCTAAAACCAAACATACTTCGAAAAAGAAAAATACGTTCAGTTTAGTGGAAAAAAAAATTTATCAGCAAATTTGATGGAAATCCGAGGCATTTAAAAATAAAAAGCTTTTATTATGGCATGGGGATAAAAGCTGCTGCCTGGACGACGCTTTAAGCACCATCTGCCTTCATCCCATCATATATACCAATAATCTATATTAACTCATTTTAACATTCCTATCTATGGTGTAAGACATCAAGGTGTCAAAATTAAAAATATCATACTGTTATATTGTATCCAATAGAAAGACTCAAAACGTCCTTCTACTACAATCATGTCTTAGATACTGTGATTAAGTGGTGTACATATGTTGCATTGTGGGTAATTCTCTGAGGGGACACGTATCTATCCCACTCCAGAGTTTATAACTTTTGCATCAATTTCATTTCCTTTTATTGGTTTTTCTTTTGGAAACAATATAACGATATAATACTTTTGTCTTTTCCCTTTAATCTCCTGCTCAGCTGTTTATAATGTGACGACGAGTCAACAACAGGATTTCCTACGTGTTCGCTGATAAAGAACTCAAGGTCAAACTCGTGACCCCGACACCGGCCGTTATTCCTGTAGGTGGTGCTAAGAGGTTGGTGGAGCGACACAAAGGTCAGCAACAATCACTTCCTGTTTGTAGAGGTGTACTATAAACAGACTCGGCCAGAGTTTCTAACATTTGTTTAACCCTTTGATGTCCTCACCACGAGAAAAAACAAAACAAACTATGGAAAAGGTATTTCTTTGGGTTATTTATTCATTTACTACCGTAGACACTGTAAATTTAACCCTAAAATTACAAATTGTTTGGTCAAGCATATTTTTTGCATTAAAAAAAATCAGACTTAAAAATGATGTCATGGAAAATAGTTGGTTTTATTCATATTAACTCCACGTTTTGGTAAAATGTCTTTTTAGAAAAGTGATTTGACATTGATTAAGAGTTTGTTTAGTAAGTCCTCACATTCTTTAATAGGCCAAAAGAAACGGTTCTTCTTGAATAGAACCTTTTCTCAGCAGTCACGGTTAATGACACCCCGTTAACATTTGGTGTCCCTCAGGGCTCCACCCTTGGCCCCTTTCTCTTTAGAACATCAAAGCTGCCACTGGGTCACATTATAAACAGTTTCTGTTACATTTAATAGCAAGAAATAAAGACTCAGACTGAGTTCAACCAAACAGCTGAGCAGCTTCTTAACCTTCCACCTGATTTAACCCAGATTTGGTTAATTATCCGATATTTACATCGTATTTTACTCTAATAGTTTATATTTTAATCACTTTTTGGAGCTTTATTTAACAAAAAATACTGAAGACATAACTTTGGATTTTAGTTTGAGGAGCTACATCAGGCAGTTTTGCTTTGAGGACGTAGTCTTACTGTCGGGGGCGACGGCGTAAGACATAGTCAGGAAGTTGTGAAAACTCAAAATGGTTGCAAATGTTTGCGCTGCCTCAACATTTATTCTTTATTCAGGATAATGTTAAAATGTCTATTCTTTTTCCGGCTGCATCCTTCTATTTGTATTCCATGTTCTCGAAGCGATTCCACTGGATCTTAAACACTGAACCTTTAAGTGAGCCTTGGACACTGGAGTCGCCTGAGCAGCGTTCGAGGCTCCCGCCGTAATTACCTCTGGAGATAGGAGTGTGTAAAACCAGGATAGGCACCTAGGGTTGAATAAAGATGCTGACCTGAGGATTTAAGGTGACCCACGTACAGGCAGAAGATCCACGCAGCCCCTCCGGCTCTACTCCCCGCCTTAAGGTCATAAACTATGCATTAGCTGGCTGCCGTACCTTCAAACCTCAGTGGGGACATAAAAGCTGAAATGATGTAGCTGCTACTCCAGGAAAAAGCTTTTGTGTGCCGGAGAGGCTTCATTGTTTTGTCCGTGTTATTTTTATTTTGGTGGGTTTAGGTCCAAGCAGAGAAGCAGTCTGGCGGGAGAACACTGCTCTTTTCTCCCTGGCCAAAGGGAAGGATTAGCGGCGTGTGAAGAACCCGCCGCGGGGCAGCAGACGGGGTCCGGGTTCTCAGGGAGGAGGGAGGTAGTTGTGGGGAATGTTCAGAACACGCAAACTGCAAGTGAAAGTGAAAGTCGATGGCTTATTTCCTCTCCGCCCTGCTCGCCCAGCAGGCTCCTGAACGCAATGGTCTGTGTTCCATCGGCCCCATCAACATCGGCCCTCAGGGGTCCGGGGAGAAAACATCTCCTTCAGGCGGGTTTCCTCCCAGAGAATGATTTCTCCTCAGAAGCAGGAAAATGAGGGGCTTGGAGGGGCTGAGGTTCCTTCTGTCATGACATTAATTGTGTAGTGAGCCTTAGCTGGCGTCAGCGGGATCAGCCTTCAACTCTTCCTCCATTTAAAGGAGCAGTCTGTAAAATTTGGTCGTATTTGTTGACTCTTAGTAAATGTTTTCGTGAGATAAGATTCATTTTTATCATGAGCTTAGAACCTTTTTATCTCCGGTGGAAGAAGATTCTGTACCACCAAGGCGATTATGTCGCCCCGCCAAGATTGTAGAGCAGCCCGACCGAACCAACTGAACAGCGGCTCTAAAGGGAACTCCTCGTGTTTTCAGGTTGAAGTGGTTCAAATATGACAAAGAAAGTCTTTAACCACCAAAAACCTTTGAAGAAGAAGACAAAGATACAGAATAAAACCTTTTTCAACTCTGGAGGACACGGCTTCGTTCTCGGCGCTGCCCCACGACTGACTTTGGGCGCTTCTGCGATGAAGGTGGCTCAAAGCTCGGGCCGCGAGCTTCACGGCACCGGACCTCATGGCCCCCCGGGTCTGTTGAAGAAGTCCTCGCTGAGACTCTCTTTTAAGGAGGGACATTCCCCCAGTGGGACAGTCAACCCACATTTCCTTCTGGAGAAGACTGGAGAAGTTTTTCGACCCTCGCCGTGATCAACAGTTAGCTACAGCAGTCCAGAAGAGGAAAATAATATTCATCAACCTACGTTCATGTTTAACCAACAGCTTTTCTTGAAGGCCCCCGTAGATTCTCAGAGAGGGAGGGGTGAGCTGAGGTTGTAATCTGGATCTTCACGGTTAGATAGCACTAAAATGTACACACCGCGCCTTTAATGTTGATGCTGTGTATTTGATGAAGTTGTACTTATGCAGGCTGGTTTTACCTGAGAGTCTCTTGAGACCTGTGGAACCAGTTTGTCGGTAGTCCTCTGGACCTCATAAGACACGCTGAGATCAGGACAGTTAGGCCGATTTTTATAATCGTTATTCACTCCTCCCTCAGGAGAGCTTAGGTGTAGCACGTTCACCACTGCAGCCCTGATTTGTCTGCTGTCTGCAGCTAATTCTTCTATTTATAGAGGGTCATTACGCCGTGAAAATCTCCATTCACTGCTGACTTATCTACACTGTGCCATTTCTTACTTAAATTAAAGCCAAAGTCCGTCTCAGTCTGAATGTCCAGACCACTTAAAAGTCCATTATATTCTCCCAGTGTCATTACTTCAGCCGGCCCGCTTGGAAATACTGTTTGAAAAGAGAAAGGACTTAATAATCCCTCTGGATATTTCCTTTTCTCATGTATGAAGAGCCCAATTCAAGCATTAGGTATTAACTGAGCTGATGGCTTTCCTGTGTCCTTCATCTCATCCAGGAATCCCATTCGCCAGGCTAACATTCACCAGGCTAACATTCATCGTGCTAACATTAATCGGGCTAACATTCATCAGGCTAACATTCATCGGGCTAACATTCATCGGGCTAACATTCATCAGGCTAACATTCATCAGGCTAACATTCATTAGGCTAACATTCATCAGGCTAACATTCATCAGGTTAACATTCATCAGGCTAAAATTCATCAGGCTAACATTAGTCGGGCTAACATTCATCGGGCTAACATTCACCAGGCTAACATTCATCAGGCTAACATTCACCAGGCTAACATTCATCGGGCTAACATTCACCAGGCTAACATTCACCAGGCTAACATTCATCAGGCTAACATTCATCAGGCTAAAATTCGTCAGGCTAACATTCACCAGGCTAACATTCATCAGGCTAACATTCATCGGGCTAACATTCACCAGGCTAACATTCATCAGGCTAACATTCACCATGCTAACATTCACCAGGCTAACATTCATCAGGCTAAAATTCATCAGGCTAAAATTCATCAGGCTAACATTCACCATGCTAACATTCACCAGGCTAACATTCACCAGATGGATTTCTAACAGAAGTGACTTTTCCACAGGAGGACGCTCGACCTCCAAAACTCATTCAAGGTCACTTTAATCACATTAAAAGGATCAGTGTGTAAATTGAACATGATATTCTTGACGAGATTTTAATAAGTGTATATTCTGCTAATACGACAAATAAATAAACATTCGTTTATAAACCTCCAGAGGGACGTGAGGCTAGAACCTACAGCGTGAAGTCAGGCTCTAGGAGGAAGATGAATCGTCGGAACTGTTCATCTGCTGGAGTTCTCAAAGATAATAATAACAGACTCACAGCGACTCTAATCATCTACTTTTCACACCTGCTGCTCTTTCCACAGATGAAGATTAAAATAACTTCACTGAAGGAGTTGATTTGGCCGATGAAGACTCGCTCTTCATAAATGACCAGCAGCTTGAGCGCTGAGATTCACATTCCCACCCACTTCCTGTTCGCTCTTGTTCCTGTGTATCAACACGCACGGAGTGAAACCCGTGTGGGGGGCTGAGAACGCTCCTAACCCGGATGACGGGTCAGGATTTATTACCGCCTGTGTTACCGTAAACGCTTGGAGCTCCTGAGCGGGGGGGCGGTGGGGGGCTGATAGACCCGCAGAGAGGATGAATACATTTGTCTCTCCATCCAAGGAAACGAGATCTAGTGTCATCTCCTCCCACCTCTTTAGGGCGGAGGAGTTGGTCGGAGCAATTACGTTCTCCATCAAGGCGAGAGTCTTCGGCGCCGCTGCTCTGGTTCTCAAACTGATCTGTGAACAACGCCTCTCTGCCGCCCCCTGCAGCCCACCTGCCTCCGGAGACTCAAGCTCCTCACGTCATCAGGTCACCTATCCTGTATGTTTGGAGTGGCGGAGGAAGATGGAGGACATACGCCACTGTCCTGCCCCCTCATCCTGGGGGTGGGGGCATCTAATTATATCCCCGAAAAGTTGGGGGTATCATGGAATCATCAGATCATTTTGTAATTTTATACCCACCTCAGTGTGAGGAAGAAGTGGATTGATGTAGGGAAAAATCGGTTGTATGTTTACGAAAGTTGCAGGAGTTTTATCTGTTTGGTTTTGGTCCGATTTAGTCCAAAAATGCTGCTTATGAATCAACTCCAGCATATTATAAATTAAATGTATTATTATTATTATTATTATTATTATCCACCGTCTCAACGTCCTACTTTACTCTGGTAGTTCATGTTTTAATCACTAGGGGGAGTTTTGTCATGAAAAATACTGTGGACATAACGTCACATTTAATTTGAAGAATTCAATCAGGGGGATTTCTGGTACAACGCAGGGGGTTGGGGACTTTTCGGGGTTATACACAGGGATGACTTAGGCCTGATTTAGGAATGTCCATTGAATGTCGCCTGAAGGTTAAATGTAGGACTTCCTGATACTTGATGGAATCCATTCTTAAACTTCTACTTTGTGGTTTAACAACATTTGGTTCCTTTTAGTTGAATCACTGTCTTCATCATGTCCCTTCGTCTTCATCTTTCTGCTTCTTCATCCCCGGTAAGGTACAGAAGTGGTAGCATGTATCATAACTGTAGGTAGCATTTGTTAGCCGTGGGACTGGACCTGATGCCAGCAGGGCAGCCTGGAGGTGAAGGGCTTCGATTTGACCCAAACTGCTGACCAGTCAACCGGACGGTGAACAGAACATCTAGAATGTAGAGTTTGGTTCTGGTTGGAAGGTGAAAGTTCTTATATCTGGATGCACAAAATCATTTCTTCTTTGATTGAAACATCTTTTTAAAACAACTTAGTTCTGATCCGACCGATTCTCCATTGGGTTTACTAAAAAAACAGATTCACTCAAACAAATCTTTATCGTTAGCAGAAGAATCCACAGATGCTGAGTCGGCGCTGAAGACGAGGAGCGGAGGAAGAGTGTGTTTTCCAGTGGACTGGGTGTGAGGTTGACAGAGAGGACAATAGAATGCATCGGCTTTGATGTCGGTGAAACCCCTCCTGGCAGCCATGACACCCGATCTGATATTCTCCCGCTGCCTCTGAACGCTGCGACGCCTTGATGTGAGAGCGGGGAGGAGTTTTGGGTTTAGGAGCTCTGAGCTGTGGGGGGATTCACATTCAGTCAACGTTATTCCCATTATCCACACGCACCCAGAACAACGGTGTAGTCCATCACAGGCTGAGGAGATGTGCTGGAGTGAGGCTGCTGACAGGGAGGACTCAGACGACATTAGTGGCTTTAGAATAAACAGGCAGCCTTCTTCAACCGATATATTATTCCTCTTGTTTCCTGCCGTCCACAAGGCTGACAGTGAAACTACAACTCCTCATGTTCTCGCTTCAAAAAGGGTTTTCTTCGGTTCCGTCTGGGATGATGAAGATCACAGCTTCATCGTTCGTTTTTATCTCCTGACATGAATGGATGAGGTGAACCAGCCGTCAGTCTGACGCTCCATCAGTGATCACATCTTGTCTATGGATCAGATCGTACTCAGATGTTTGAATGTCAGCCGACTTGATTGATGAATCCAGAGAAATTAAAAGACTTTGCAGCCGTGAAGAAATGCAGAGTTTCAAAAACAGGGTTTCTAGGAAACGTGAGGCGTCGCCAACGTCTGTTGGTCCGGGTCCCCGAGGTCGTGCAGAACTTTAGAAACAACAGAATCTGTGACCAGCTGTATGTTAGATGATTCCATGCTCTTGGGAACGCCGGGGTCCTCACAGTTCGCCCGGGGAATTCAACTCGGCGGGCGATGGACCTGGCAGAAGTTCTTCCCTTTGACGGCGAGGTTTCACGCTCTGCTGCTTCTTCTTCTTTTAAATTGTCCGTATTTTCCTCCGGTTATCAAAACACATTTATGGAGCACCAACATATTCATCGTCGTCTTCTTCTTCTGTTGTTTTCAGAAGAGAAGCGTTTCTTCATCCTCTTTCTGCCACTTCACCCTAAAAACCATGAAACGCTCTCTTGACCCAACGGTCAGTTTTGTCCATTCTAGGCTGCTGAACAAACATGGCAGGTATGAAGGGCTGATGCTAAGCTAAAGTTAGACAGAGAGTTAAACTCACATTGTTTGCTGTCACTCAATCCCATGGAGCCTTGGGTCCAGTCTGTCGACCAATCACCGGCCGTGTTTCTGACAGAGCGCTTTTATTATGCTAGTAGCATTGGTTCACAAACTTGTTCACATCACTGCCACTTAGACTGACAGAACCGGACCTACGGACCCTCACCCTCAGACCTTTGTCCCGGGGTCCACAATCTGATGACATGGGGCAGCCGTGGCTCCAGCCGTGGCTCCAGTGGGTCGAGTGTCGTCCACTTATCTGAAGGTGGAAAATGTCCTTCAGCGAGATAAAGAAGCAGAAGTGTCTGTTTAAGGGGGGGTGAATGAGTGAATCAGTCCTGATGAGGTGGTGCCCCCCCTTTGTGAGGGGAGGTGAATGGGTCGTGTCATGAAACACCTTCAGTGGTCAGTCAGAAGTACAAACGGTAAGTACTGTTCTGGTTACTTTGTTTTTAGATGTTGTATATTAGCTAAAGAGTAAGAAACAAACACGATAGTGAATGTCAGAACCTTCAAAGCTTTAACGAGATATACGAGATATACTAGATATACCAGATATACGAGATATACTACATACTAGATATACTAGATATACTAGATATACTAGATATACTAGATATACTAGATACACGAGATATACCAGATATACTAGATATACGAGATATACGAGATATACTAGATATACTAGATATACGAGATATACTACATACTAGATATACTAGATATACTAGATACACGAGATATACCAGATATACTAGATATACGAGATATACTAGATATACTAGATATACCAGATATACGAGATATACTACATACTAGATATACTAGATATACTAGATATACTAGATATACCAGATATACTAGATATACTAGATACACGAGATATACCAGATATACCAGATATACCAGATATACGAGATATACGAGATATACCAGATATACCAGATATACCAGATATACTACATACTAGATACACGAGATATACTACATACTAGATATACTAGATATACTAGATATACCAGATATACGAGATATACCAGATATACGAGATATACTAGATATACCAGATATACGAGATATACGAGATATACGAGATATACTACATACTAGATATACTAGATATACTAGATATACTAGATATACTAGATATACTAGATATATTAGATATACGAGATATACGAGATATACGAGATATACTACATACTAGATATACTAGATATACTAGATATACTAGATATACTAGATATACTAGATATATTAGATATACGAGATATACGAGATATACGAGATATACTACATACTAGATATACTAGATATACTAGATATACCAGATATACGAGATATACTAGATATACCAGATATACGAGATATACGAGATATACGAGATATACTACATACTAGATATACTAGATATACTAGATATACTAGATATACTAGATATACCAGATATACCAGATATACCAGATATACCAGATATACGAGATATACTACATACTAGATATACTAGATATACTAGATATACTAGATATACTACATACTAGATATACTAGATATACTAGATATACTAGATATACTACATACCAGATATACTAGATATACGAGATATACGAGATATACTACATACTAGATATACTAGATATACTAGATATACTAGATATATTAGATATATGAGATATACGAGATATACGAGATATACTAGGGTTATTTCCCCGGAAACGTCCCCAATCCCCTGCGTAGAACAAGTAATCCCCCTGATTGAACCCTACAAATAAAATGTTATTTCCACAGCGTTGGATCCGGATGGACCAGAACAGAACAGAACAGAACAGAACAGAACAGAACAAACGGAGTAACTTACTATCAAATGATTGGAAATAGAAATATCTAATCCACTATATTTTGAAATAACTTTTAAACTTTCTTCCAAATAAGAGTAAGTGAATTTCCCCAACCTCCAGCTGAAGAATATAAAGTTCTTATCTTCTGATTGGACATTATTGACCCGGAGGAAATATCAAACATTCATTGCTTCCCGTCAAATGAGAAGT
Organism: Lophius americanus; assembly: GCA_037951165.1. Taxonomy (NCBI): domain Eukaryota; kingdom Metazoa; phylum Chordata; class Actinopteri; order Lophiiformes; family Lophiidae; genus Lophius; species Lophius americanus. Next base: position 597,818 of record JBBDHG010000175.1, read on the forward strand.
TTGAAACTCCATCAAACCTCTGTCCAAAGCCAAACTCCATTTTTCTCCGTCTGGTTGTGAAACGTTGTAAAACTAATTTATTTAAGAGCAGCAGTGGAGGAGTCATCAGTCCTGAAACTAAACTTACTCTGACTCTCAGACACCCTCCGCAGACTCTTCACTTATTTTCCTGTCAATCACTGAGCGCTCAGATCTCCTCATTAGGATTCAAGCGGCGGTCTCATGCATTTAAATGTCCACAAGACGGAGCCTCCAATTTTATCTATACATCCTAGTGGAAGAAAATGTTCCACTTGTTGGGAAACTACCTTGACTCTTTTATAATGCCGACCCCTCAGAGTCTGTATTCAATCATGCAAACATCTTTACGGCTCCTCCAGTTCCTCTACCTTCAGCTGGAAAAACTCCCCTCTGCATCCCAGCATCTTTGTCAGCAGGACCATCCAGGAAATGTAAGGTGGAGGTTCTGGGTTCGGTCCGCTGTCCTCCACTTCTTCACACATGCAAACTCTCTTTTTAATAATATTTATATCCCAAAACGTTGGTGGGCGTTGTGGAGTCTTCATTGCCGGCCCAGATCCTTCTGGACCACTTCAAAATTTTCAATTTTTACAAGTATTTTCATCTTTTTTCTTATCTTTTTGTAAATATTATTTATTATTATTTTTTACTATCATTTCATCTCTTTTTTTATTTTATCTGTATTATTATTATTATTATTATTTATTATTTATTATTATTATTTTATTTTTACTTTTTTATCATTATTTGTATTATAATAATTATTTTTATTATCATTTTATCTTCATCAACAATTTATCTATATTATTATTATTTATTATTATTTTATTTTTTTAATTATTATTTGTATTATTATTATTTTGTTAATTATAATTTTATCATTATTATTAGTTTATCTGTATTATTATTATTATTATAATAATTTTTTTACTATTTTCATTTATTTATTTATTTTTATTATTATTATTTGTTACTATTATTATTTTATTTTGGCATCATTTTATCTGTATTATTATTTTTTTTATTTTATTGTATTTTATTTTTTTTGTTACTATTATTGTTATTATTGTCTGTGGATAATAATAATACGCTGGATTTGATTGGATGCATCAATCCCTGCTGACCCCGTTGACCTCTGAGCTCCCGGTGAACTTCCTCTACCTGCCGCCCAGAGGGGTTATAACCTGATGGAGCTCCTAAATTATTCAAGCCGCTCATTAAATATCCACGCACGTCACATATTGGCCTCATGAAAACTTTATACGTGGATCCGCGACGCTATTCATCAAGTCGCTGGCGCTGAAGGCAGAACCGCAAAAGGCAACAGCATGCATTGTTGATGACTCTATCGGGTCGCCGAGGTTCCCACTGCTTTCTTTTGCAGCTGCTTTGGAAAACATGGAGAAGGTCTGCATTCCATCCACATTACAGGTCCAATCAATAAACGCGGCGCTGGGATGACTCACGGCGCGGCGGAGGGCGGGAGTCTGAGCTCACAGCCGGGTTCGCACGCCACCACAGACACCAGAGCTGCCGCGCTAATATCTCATTATAATGGATTCGCGGATTACTCTGCCAGAGTGGCGGCCCGGGTCGGCCTTTTCCTCCTCATCTGAATACAGCGGGTCCAGAACCAGGAAGGCAAACCGCTCATTCCACAGTCAAGGAGTCGGGTTAATGATCCTCCTGTCAATCCTGGCTCAAACAACTCACTTATTTCCTGGTTCGACAACAAGGATGAGGTGAGAGCTAACACAAGATTACCCATCATCCTTTGCTGTTTTAATCAGCAATGTCGCCTCTCCAATCAAACTCAACCCCTCCTCCATTTGTGCAAATATTTCCTCCGTTAGCGTAGCGCGGCGCCGATTCCTGATTACCGCTGACCTGTTTTGTGGATGTAAGATTTCAAGTGCGTTATTTAGTCTTCCGCCGTTTGGATCGGCGGCGAAGAGAGGGGGGACGCGGCACAGATGGCGCTTTGTGCGGCATGATTCCTCAACAGACGTTCTTTGAATGGTTATTCAATGTTAAATAGGCGAGTGCTTGAAGGGGAGCGAGGCGGAGGCGGAGAAAAGCAGGAGTTTGTTTCTGCCACTCGTGCCTTCCATATTAATCTGGGGAAGAGGGCGCCGGGGAGATTCACAGTACGCCGCGCTACGCCACGCTACGCCACGCACCCACTCCCACTCAGAAGCACACAGGAGCTACACATGTGGAAATGGAACAATTAGGGCAGCTGTGATTGGGTCAGCGTCTGTTGGGTTCTGTTTGGTTCTCGTACTTGTGTGGAGCATCTCTGGCCGACGGAGCATCGGCGTTTAACATCAATAAATCTGCCGCGTCCCCGGAGGGAATCTATATTACATTTTCAATGCGGCGAAGGATGCAGTGGGCCGCCGAAGAGGGTCTACCTCCGAATGAAGACGACTGAACTGTGACCTCGACTCATGCTGTCGTCCCCTAGAGCAAGTATGTTTCCCTGAGAAGCCCCCAATCCCCTGCATTGTACCATCAACCCCCCCACTGATGGACCTATTCAAATTAAATGTGAAGTTATGCCCAAAAAACATTTTTCACAAAATAAACTCCCCCTGGTGGGTAAAATATGAACTGCTAGAGTCAAACATCATTAATACCAAGCAGAGCTCCACCTAGTGTCGGGAACATATTAAAGACCTTTCCAAAAATACGTCCAGTTCTTCCTCACAGTAAGATCTATAGAGGTATAAAATATGAAAATGATCTATGAAAATAATTTTGAGCTTTCCCGTTAACATAAACGCTGTCCGGTCGGACGCAACGTGGCACTGACTATCCCATAATATCCCTTTTTAGGTATATAATTCATTCCATGTCAAACTAGTTAACTTAAACTCAACGCAACCAAGGCTGTAACTCTAACATCATCATATAGAAATCAGCTGACACGACCGGTGGAACCGTTGAGAGGTCAAGTGATGGGGCCAGTGTCGTCTACCCTGGGAATTCAACTCGGCAGAGAATTCAACTCAGCAGAGAATTCAGGAATTTAATAATATGGAGGATCTTCCCTGCTTTAAACATATGTATACTGTATATATATACATATATAGACTTTAAATATATATATATATATATATATATATATATATAGACTTTGAATATATATATATAAATGAATGATGAATGTGTCATGGCGTCGGGCGCATACATAGGTGCAAATATATCAGTGTAAGAACCATCAAGTAAAAGTTAAAAAAAGGAAAAAGGTGGTGAAAAAAAAGAAGGAAAAAAGGAAAAAAGAAAAAACTGAGTTCTCTATATTTAACCTGGTCTGGAGGTCTGAGCTTGCAGAAGAGGAATAAGCCTCGGGAGATGGCGGGCGTTGGCCCTGGAATCTTTGGGGAACCCACAGAAGCATCTAGTTAAGCTGAGAGAATCATTAATGACCCGTCTCATCTACTGCAGAGTGAATCTGAACTTTTGCCCTCAGGGAGGCGCTATAGATTATTGATGGCAAACAGAAATAGCTACAAAAAATCCTTTGTTCCAAACGCTGTCAGAGCAATAAATGATGTAGGATGAGGTGGATCAGGACCCGGGCTGGAGCTCCGACTCTGCTGCGGGTAATGGGATGTTTTATTAGTTTTCATATGTGTTTTATTTTGACGACATGCTTTTATTGTGAAAATGTAAGCAAGTCAAACACTTTGTGGACAATAAAGTTTGTGTGTTTGTTTGAGCGGCCCGGTCAGAATGAACATTTGTTAAAACACATTCTTCAGAAAACATTTGTGACAAAGTCATAAAAGATGCAATTTTCTCCTGCAGGATATTCCAGATGTCCCTCCTCCCTGAAACGTTAGAGACGACGTTCACATTTCAAAAAAAAAAGATTCCTTGGAAAATCAAGGAGGAAGATTCAGTCCAGCCTGGGGATTCAACTCGGCAGGTTTCAGCCGTGTGGAGTCTTGAAGAAGAGATGTACAGTCTGTAATAATAATAATAATAATACTTTGTACAGTCCATTAATAAGATTAGGCAGTTTAAGTTAAGTTTAAGTTTAAAGTTATGTGACAAGATAAGATGAGACTTTTATTAAAACATAATTATAATTATAATTATGATTATAAAGTTACAGCAGCGTGAAAGTAGGATGAATCATTTACATATAATTATATAGATTACATCACATTCATACTAGTAACACGTAGTAACAAGTCTGGTCAGAGACCTTCAAGGTTTTCTCTCACGATACTTAGAATCTCAGATATCTGGACATCTGGGTTCTGACGGGTCGGACAGGAAACCAGAAAAATATCTTCTTACTTGGTAGAATTTCTATTTTGACTACTTTATAAAACATACAGGCTCCGCCCTCTGCATCCGTGTGGATGTTCTGAACGCGATGTTGACGGAACTTTAACCCAAAGTTAATCTGGATATGAACATCGGCTCAAGTCGTCGCTCTTTCTTTCTGCGGAGGTTTTCTTGTTGTGCGTCACCGGATTTATCAAAATGTGACACATTCCTCTGATTCGGATCAGGAGAACCGCCGCGGGGATTGATGGAACGACCTTCCTCTGAATATCTCTGCTGCTATTTCTGTCCTCCTCGATTTGCCGTTTTGAAGGAGGCGGCGAATCATCGCATAAATGTCTGAATGGATTCCATGTCTGTAGGCGGGATTAATAAATACGAACAAAGAGAGGCTGAACTCTCAGAAGAATCATAGGGGCACAAAGGCCGTTAAGACATCAAAGTCACAGGTCAAAGCTCTATCAAAGTAATAAACTACTTTTCACAGACATCAAAGCCATATGCCAAAGACATATAAGTCACATATCAGTAACATCAAAGTATTTACATTATATACCACAATGACATAAAGGTAACATGTCAAAGCACTATCAAAGTAATCAAATTACTTGTCATAGAAATAAAAACTATATGTCAAAGCGATAAAAGCCACATAGTGAGGACATCAAAGCCTGTCAATTGTAGACCACAATGACATAACTTTGATGTTATCATTAAATTCCTGCTCTCACATCGACAGACGTCGTTCATCCGCGTGGAAGAAAACAACCACACGTCACACACACATCACACACACGTCACACACGACACCCTGTACCTCATCAGAACCAGATCTCACAACCTGAACACTTCTGCTCCACGTTTCTTCTTCATGGAATATTGTTGTGGTGAAATGTGTGATAGTAAGTTTTAAGTTATTATGACGAGGGGTCTTCACACGAGGGGGGGGGGGTCCGCTTAATGTTCTGTATGCATGTCAGTCAGAGGGGAGGGTGTTGCCCCTCTGACGTTGCTTAGAAACCCTGCGGCGGTCTGAGACAGCCCCCGTACTTCAGCGCGGAGGAACAGCCGTAAACGATGGAGGTCCGTTTACGGTGGTGAGAGAGGAGGAAGAAAGATAAAGTCAGAGCAAACAAGCCGAATCATCTTCTGCTGCAAACAGAGAGAAAAGAGAAACAGACAGGAAAAAGTTGAATAAAGAGCTTCAAGGTTCCAGTTCAGTCATCCAAGATTCTGTTGCCATGGTAATCTCATGTCAGGATGCTTGATTCTCTCATGCTGGTTTAAGTAAAAAACAACTTGTTTACTCTAGTTTTGTTTAGTGTTGTTTTAGTTTTTGTGTCAGTCACATGACCACACGACCCGCTGCAGTCAAGAAAAACAGCCAGAGGTTATTTTTCAAATGTAAAACCTGCTAAAGGGGAATAATTTTCTTTGTTTTCTTCATTTATGAATTCATTTTTTATCAGTGTTTCACAGAAAATGAGTTTACATTTGTAATTGTTTTGAATAAATCATATAAATGTACACTTATACTCAGTTAAAGAACTAAACATGACCTGTTTGAGTCTTTCCTCGTGTTTGTTGATTAGAATATTGTCCGTTTAGGGAGTCAGACATTCTGTAACTGTACCCGCATCAGCAACTGTCGCACATCTGGGGAAGATGGACCCATTTAAAGGAGCAGTGTGTAAAACGTATTCATAACTATGTTTCACGACATCCTTTTAAAGCTTAAAGTCCAGCGTAGATTATGAATAATGAGATAATCGGGAACTTCAAGTCACGTGCCAACAACATCGAAGACATCAAAGAAATATGCCAACTACATCAAAAACATCAAAGTCTCATGTCAATGACATCAAGCCATGAAATAACATGCCTTGACCTTTTGACATGTGACATCAGTGTCACATGTCAAAATAATCAAAGCCATCAAGTTGCATGACAAAAGGACATCAAAGTTCTTATAAGTTCATAAGTTCATCATAAATTCCTCAAATCTCATGCCATGAGGACAACAAAGACATCAAAGTCATATGTCAGTGAAATCAGAGACTTCAGTGACACATGTAAAAACAATCAAAGCCAACAAGTTAGATTACAACGGACATCAAAGTCGCATTGCATGGACATCAAAGTCATCATGTTACATGCCGTGATGACAACAAAGACATCAGAGTCAGGTGTCAATGACATGAAACTGCATGCCATAAGGTCATCAAAGTCATATTGCTTAGACATCAAAGCCATCAAATCACATGCCATGATCACAAAAACGACATCTTAGTCACGTCCATGACATCAAGCCATGACGTTACATGCCACAGACATCAAAGTCACATGTCAATGACATCAAGCCTCCAGGTTACAGAACACAAAATCCATCTTGATGCGACTGAATTGTACAGACTGCACCTTTAAATCCAGAACCACATTCACGTCCAGATACTAGAAGAGAATCAGAAAATGTTTTATAATGTGTGAAGAATATAATAATAAATCAGATTAGTGTTTTTCTTATAATGTAAATTTCTTACTTTCACTCGTAAGCTGCTGTTTACCAGGCCCGGTGGTTCAGCACCATCTGGAGGAGTGGGCGTTTTCCCGCGGGCCAGTCGACCCACTGGTCCAGCACCAGCGATAAGATAAAACAGAGGAGTCCCATGTTGTTTGTAATGTTCTGGTGTGGAGGTGTGTGTGTGTGGGGTCAAAAGTTTATTCCGTCTCAAGAGTCCATCTCTGCTTTATCTGCTGAGCCATGAGCGGTCCGATAATGGCCCGGTTCATTAAACTGCATCAGGGATTATAAAGTGGGAGGTGCAGCAGTTAGAAGACCACCATGGGTTCTTAAATATTCTGGAATAATACATGGAATAAATAAAATATAATAGGTAATAAAATGTCTTCCTTGTGATTGTGAGCCGGGATCAAGATGGTTCTGATCCATTTTACATCCCTGACGACTTAATGAAGCCACACAGCTCAGCTGAGGCGCCTCGGTTCCGTCTACGCCCCCCGGCTCTCACCTCTTCTTCAATCATCTACGGTGGCCTAAGAGTGTCAAAATGATGTCATCCAGTATCCTGTCATGTGATCAGTTCCTTTAGATCTTCTTCTTCTTCTTCATCGTCCTCCTCTTGTGTCTTAGCTTAGCTTGTAGCCTCTGTTCTTAAACGTACAAACACGTCTTCAAAGTCTCTGTGTTCTAGTTGCTGATGAATCAGAACATCGTTTCTCTCGGATGTTAAAACCGGCGGAATTAACCGAACAATTATTTTTTTCTCTCTTCCTCATTTGTAAAGGGAAATGTTATCTTCGTCTTCACAGGCGGCCTGATCTCTCTCCCTGTGGTCTCGGAGCAAACATCTACAGAGATGGAAGATAGAGACATTTGGAGCTGCTTTCTACAAATTGTAGGATCATTGCGGTGCGGTTCTGCTGGAGCAGCCCGAGCGGCATGAATAAATAATGGACCTGCTGGCGCCAACAGCCGGCGTTTCTTAATTTGATGGGGTTTCCAATCCCTCACTTCAGAGCTGGATATTTAAGACATCACATGATGAAGACGTGAAGAGCAGCAGCAGCATTTGCAATATCCTGTCTTGAATGTTACGAAAGCGCCGCTTGGATTCTGTCTGTCTGCTCCCCCAACCCTCCCCCCAACCCTCCCCCCAACCCTCCCCCCAACCCTCCCCCCAGCCCTCCCCCCAGCCCGCTTTTATGCTTCTTTTCTGCCTCCTCCTCCTCCGGTTGAGAGATGAAGACATCTCGAGCTGGACTTCAAACGCGCTCCTCGGTAAACAGCCCGCTGTGGAGGCGGCGTTTCATCTGGGCCTCTGGGATGTTGTTAAAGCCTCTCTGGTCCGGATAAGAGCTGGATTCCTTCTTTCCGGCATCCCGGCCCAAAAGACTGGGCGCCAACCTGCGAGCGGATCGCCACATTATCCGAAGGCTTCTTGTGGCGGAACCACAAAAGAAACTCAAAACTCAAAAAAGGGTTTTCCAATTTTCTGCTCCGTCTGACTTGATAATTACCGTCTGACGGTGGTTCTGACCCGCTCAGGTTTAGGATCACCTGGATAATTTGGCGCCGCTGACCCCTCCCTCAGCATCTGTTTGCGTGACGGCCATTAAAATCATCCTGACTCAGGTTAAAGAAGCGGTTTCACATTTCTGCTGAGGAAGTGGCGAGGTGTGAAAAGAGTTAGAGATACACGGTTGAGCCATAACGTTATAACCACTCCAGCAGAGGTGAATGACAGGTAACTCCTTCCCATGAGAGAACTGGACAGCTGGTGGACCGCCAACAGAGAAAGTTAGTTCTTATAAAAAGGTGTCAGAGCACCTCTGACCTCTGACCCCTGCCCACTGTTAATTCTATTTTATGTTCTATTTTTTTTATCTATGTGATTGATTTTTTTTTTTCAGCACATCTTATTTTTATAATTTCTATTTTTATATTAAAATTTTTATGTATTGATTTTTAACACAATTATTTTCTTTTTCAAGTTGTTTCAACCTCAGTTTTTTCTACTTTTTTATTTCTAAATACATTTTATACTTAGATGCATTTTTGATTTTTTAATGGTTTTATTATTTATTTTATTTTATACGTGTTTTATTTAATTATTATATATATTATATAATAAATATTATATTATATTTATATTTATATCTTTTTTTCAGATTGAGGTTAAAATGTAAGTTGAAAATACTTATTTTATTTGTGTCTTATTGAGTCTTTGAGAACAGTTCTCTTTTTACAGTGTATAATATTTCTCTTCAGTCTCAGCAGGAATAAAATAATGTCAGAATTCTGCACTAATAAACAAAATATTTATTTACTGTTTCCAATTTAAGGTTTTTTGAAGTTTAAACATGAAAGAAGGTTTAAAAAAGGAAAGATTTCAAAAGCGGGAATTTTACTTTTGTGGTGTAATGATGTAATCATGCACTGTAAAAGAAAAAATGTTGAAGAACTTAGAGAAAATGATTCCGACCTAAACAAAATAGGTATAATTGAGTATGACTTATTGATTCCAGGTATAAATACTTACCTGTTAGGATAATTCTCTTTTTACAGTGCAGTCTCACTAATTTTGTGCGGTTCATTAACAATTTTTGAATTTATCTATTTTTTACAGTGCCGTCTTCATTCAATCGTTATAAGTTACTGTAATTACGTCGCCTTCTCTGCCACATAAAAAAAAGTTTTATCTTACTTTATATCTCGGACCCAGTACCGAGGTCCTGACCGCCGCGGTTCTGAGCGAACGGACCCGGTTATTAAACGGGCCGCCTTCATTAAGAGCTGCTGTCGTTTTGTTTAATGGAGCAGAACCAGGAGGATCTTCTGAGAGGACCGTAACCCGGATGAAGACGCCGCCTAATGGACCCGCTTCCCAACATCTGTGGACGCAGTCGTGTTTGTGAAACGACAGATGTCACTCACCCGTCGTCCCGTCAGGAGAACATCTTCATCATCTTCATCACGGGCTTCAAAGGCGGGAAACAAACAAAGAGGCAGCAGCAGCAGAGTGGATAAAAAACCCGCGTCTCATCAGAGCGTCCTCTTTATTCATGCTCTCAGGAGTCGCCCCGTTAAAGGTTCTGAGTCTGGTGTCGGATCTCGCTGCCTGAAACATTGGGTTCTTTCTTTTACCGGGACCTTTAACACTTTTATGTTCTCACCGACAAATAAAGGCTTCTTCTGCATATTTCATTTGTGAATTTAATATCTTAAGAGGTCTGAAGTTTCCATAAAATGACAAAATATTTAATCAACAGGCTTTTAAATGATGAAAAAAAAAATATATATATATTTTAATGACGATTTGTATTTTATAGAAAATAGTGAATTGTATTTATTTTAACTTAACTTTTATGTGAAACATTTTTTCCTCCGTTCTTTATTACGCAAAAACCCCGCGGACACGTGAGCTCATAAAAAAGGACTTTCTGAAGAGCTGTGTCTCTACTCAGACATGTGGTGTCCCCCAGGGCTCCGTCCTTGGCCCCTTACTGTTTAGCATCTACATGCTGCCGCTGGGTCACACTATAAACCGGTTCAGTCACGTTTTTCAGTAAGAAGTTCACAGCATGCAACGCCATTCAAATTTTTATTATTTCTATTTTATTTAAAAAGAAAAAAAGTATTTAAACATATTATATATAATTATTTATTTGTAAGTTGTTACTATCTTAGTTTTTCTATATTTCTATTTATACATACATTTTACATTTAGATTCATATTTATTTTTCATTTTTATATATATATGCAATATTTTAATTAAACTTTGTAAAAATTGACAGCACGCAGATTTTCAGTCACTGCAGCAGCTGTTCAGGAAGAACTGGGATGATTTTGGGAACGGTAGGTTGTGTATTTGTGACACTAGTTATAAATTAAATGTATTATTATTATTATTACTAGTAGGAGTTTGATGTGTAAAAGTTTTGTCCAAATTTGGTGAAGGAGATTTATCTTGTATATTTGATGAAGGGAGTTCAATCAAGGGGAATTACTTACAAAACGCAGGGGATTGGGAACCTTTGGGGGAAACGCCCTTGATGTTGGGAATGACCTCATCGTTTATTTGTGCGCATCATTTCTAATGAGGTCATTTGGTATTTCTTTACAATAAGACCGTCCTCATTAAGGATTCATAAATGACTCATAAGTCGTTTACTAATTAAGTCATAAAACTTTTAAGTTGTTTAAATCTAACGGGTATCCGAGGCCTGATGTTTGCCAAATAGTGAGCCCACTGGTCTGTACTGGTAACTCCATATTGTCAAATAGTGACCGGCGGTGATGAAGAGCTGAGTGTGAACCTTCTGGCCGCTAATCTTTCTTTCTGCTCGCCACGTCGTCGCCATCCGGCGCTCTGATGGCTGAAGAGCTTCATCCTGCAGAAGGACTTCTTTTATTTTTTACACACTTTGCTCGGGGAACAATTTCATCAGTCTTCCAGAAACGACGTCTTCTGATTGTCCAACTTATTACACGGAGAAGAAAGGACCAGAACAAACCTGGTGTGGATTTCTCTCCAGGTGATGAGGTGAAATGCAGTGTGGGTTTTTTTTTTGTTGTCGGCGCAATGTTCTCTCTCTCTCGCTCTCTCTCTCTCTCATTCTCTCTCATTCTCTCTCGCTCTCTCGCTCTCGCTCTCTCTCTCGCTCTCTCTCGCTCTCTCTCGCTCTCTCTCTCTCTCATTCTCTCTCATTCTCTCTCTCTCTCTCTCTCTCTCTCTCTCTCTCTCTCTCTCTCTCTCTCTCTCCTTCTCTCTCATTCTCTCTCATTCTCTCTCGCTCTCTCTCTCTCGCTCTCTCGCTCTCTTTCTCTCTTTCTCTCTCTCTCTCTCTCTCTCTCTCTCTCTCTCTCTCATTCTCTCTCTCTCTCTGTCAGCCTCCTCCAGCAGCTTATGGATCAGTTATGTAACCGGGTTTAGGAGCTTTAAAGGAGCAGTCTGCAAAATATAGGCTGACATTTTTCAAAAAATGGAACATCGATGTTTTTAAACATTTGCTTAAAAAAAAGCCCGTCACATCAAAAGTGGAACTGGCAGGAAGTCACTGTCGAACCGCTTCGCCTCTAGAAACCCACGAAGAAGAAGATGAAGAAGATGAAGAAGATGAAGAAGATGAAGAAGATGAAGAAGATGAAGAAGATGAATGAGAAAGTATAAGAATATTTTCTGCTGTTAGTATTTTGAGAGTTTTGACAATTTGAGGATAATATTGATTGAAAAACAACATGGCGTTGAACCTCGATGTGAAAGAAAGGAAAACAGAAGGACCAGAACTGAAAACCGTGTTATTGGTAAAACAGCTCCCCCTATTGAGTAAAATATGAACTAATCATGTCAAATATTCAGATGAGTCAATTCTTCTCTTTCGTATTTGGAGGAATGCGATGGACGATTTGGAAGTTATGGGCTGAAGACTTGATGCTAAAGCTCCCCCTAGTGTCAGATGTATAAATGGACCTTTCCAAAAATGACTCCAGTTCTTCCTCATACTCAGGTCTATGTGGGTCTAAAATAGGGAAAGGATCCATGATATGGTTTTAAAGTTATCCCGTTAATAGAATAGAACGGACAACTTTCTTCTAAACGAGTTTAACTTTAGGATCTAGTCAGTATTTTTGAGTCTCACCCAATAATTGAAGTTTTAAATAGTGAATTTTTGATGAAGGGATTCTTTTGGGTTCTTCAAACCGTCTGGGTTCTTAACCTCTCCAGCCTCATTTCTCCCCTAGAAATCCACCCAGTTGATCTCAGCGCTTCTGTCGGTTCCAGAACCATCGTCCTGATCATAAGAACATACTACACATTATATCTGCCCACATGAAAACCCGAGAGCCCGTCTGTTTGACGAAGTACAGAGAACCTGAAGGAAAAAGACATCCGGTTCTGTCGGACCGGGTTAGAGTCAGGGGGCGGACCTTCTGTAACTGCACAGTCTCTGAGAATCTTCAGTCTGATGAAGGCTTGAAGGCAGAACCACATCATGTGGTTCTGTTTAGGCTCGGGTGTGTCAGACGAGATGCACTGGAATAACCCGACGCGGATCTCAGAGTCCGGTCCGGCTCGGCTCCTCTAACGCTTTGAGGTGTTTGCTTTTCAAATTCAAACCTCAGGACCGTCACTGATTACGTTTCTGCTCCATGTCTTGTTTCCTGGAGAAGACTTTTTGACAGCTTGACTATTGGCAGCGCCGCCCACCACGACCAGTACCCGACCCGAATACTCCAGGAGCACAGGGGGTTCTGACGAGAACCTGCCAAAGCGAACCTCCTCACCTGTGATCAGAACTTAATATCAGAGGTGCTGGTTCAGGGAAAGTCTCTTCATGCCGGGACCTCATCCTCAAACATCTACACACATACTAACAGCAGAGTGAAGGTTCTGCTGCCGGACCGGGACGTCTGGCGTCTTTCCATCCCGACGGTAAGCTGTAGTGAAAAGCTGTCAGCTCAGCGTGTTTGAAGGTTGAGCTCAAGCACTTCCACCACAGTCTATGTTCCAGCAGGAGACGGAGGGAGAGATATTGATTCCACTTTGAGGGGAATGGCGGCGAGGAGAGTGAGAGAACGGAGGCGGAACCGTCCTCAAACAGGAAACTCAGCTACGGCATTATTGGATTTGTTCTCCGACCGGATGTGAATGTGCTCCGAAAGAAATGAATGGACCCTCGAACGTTTTCTTCTGCTTCTCCTCCGTCAGGTTGGTCCAGATGTCTCTCGCCCCGGCATCGCTCTCCAGCTCATCCGGGAGGAGATGCACCAGGATGAGATATGAGCGAGTTCTGGGTTTGACTGAAGACGATCCTTGAAACAGTGTTTGAGTTTTCGGGGTCTCAATCCCCCCCTCAACTGCCCAACTTCCTGTCACACCTCACCTCAGTCATGTGACGCTGTGCAGGTGAACAAACAGTTAAGTTTGCGGCCTCAGCTGAAATCTCGGCAGAGAGAGAGAGAGAACCCTCTTACAGCGTGGGGTGGGATGAAATCCAGTCCAGTCCAAACCAACTGGGTCTTATTTAAGCAAAAGTCTTTCCGTGTTGGTATTCCCAGATGTAACGTTCACGTGTTCCTGGTTCTCAGCCCGCCAGCTGCCGCGGAAACAACCTGTGAGGAAGAGCTCGGCTTTTTAGCGCAATGTCAGATAATGAGAAGATTAATCATCTGCTAGGAGGGGCGGCGGTCTCCCCCGGTCTCCGAGGAGGTGGATCTGCGGCGGCCTATAAAGGGTTCCAGGCTCTGGCTGTGGCTGGAGACCAGGAACTAGATGCCTCCATCGCTCCGCCGCGCAGCTGAAGAGTCCTGAGACCAAAAGCGCTCAGAAAGCATGTTGAGAGAAACTAATATCATTACCGGGGGGGCGCTGAGTGGGTCAGAGAATGAATGGAGTCCGATGGGTTTCCACCGGGTCAAGAGGGGCAGCGATCTAACTATGCCGGCAGACTGCAGATGGGGGCGTCTCTTTGTCTTAGCCAGACTCTCACAACTGTGGGAACGAGCGTCTCTCTTTTCTGAAAGGGTTTTCAGAAAACCTTCGTGAATAGCAGGGTGTCATTTGAGAACGTTCTGCCCACAGAGCCCAGATGGTTCTGGTGCTGGTTTGAGGCTTATTTTGTCCTCATTGCCTGTAATGGTTTTAGTTTTAGTCTGTCTCCTCTTGTATTTAGATTGTGTCCGACGTCTCCGGGTTGAACACTCGGGGTTCTGATCCCTCTGAAGACCCGTGGCCGGTTCCTTTTGGGTTCTTTCTGGGTTCTCCAGCTTCCTTCCACAGTCCAGAAACATGCATTCTG
>JBBDHG010000176.1:0-75595 GCA_037951165.1 Lophius americanus
GAAACCTGCTTCTAAGTGCTTTTGGAGCAAATTGACAATTTTTTTCAAAAACAGACTTACCTCAGAGAGACAAGGCCAAAATTACAAAGTTTATGATTTCAACTAAAAAAATGAAAGTTAGTAATAACCTTGTATTACTTCATATTAAAGCAAATCTTATTATATCTAGTGTTGAAACCTGCTTCTAAGTGCTTTTGGAGCAAATTGACAGGTTTGCAAAAACAGACTTACCTCAGAGACCCAAAAGGCCAAAATTAAAAAGTTTATGACTTCAGCTAAAAAAAAATGATAGTTAGTAATAACCTTGTATTCCTTCATATTAAAGCAAATCTTATTATATCTAGTGTTGAAACCTGCTTCTAAGTGCTTTTGGAGCAAATTGACAGGTTTGCAAAAACAGACTTACCTCAGAGACCCAAAAGGCCAAAATTAAAAAGTTTATGACTTCAGCTAAAAAAAATGAAAGTTAGTAATAACCTTATATTCCTTCATATTAAAGAAAATCTTATTATATCTAGCTTGAAACCTGTTTCTAAGTGCTTTTGGAGCAAATTTACACATGTTTGCAAAAACAGACTTACCTCAGAGAGACAAGGCCAAAATTACAAAGTTTATGATTTCAGCTAAAAAAATTAAAGTTAGTAATAACCTTGTATTACTTCATGTTAAAGCAAATCTTATTATATCTAGCTTGAAACCTGCTTCTAAGTGCTTTTGGAGCAAATTGACAATTTTTTTCAAAAACAGACTTACCTCAGAGAGACAAGGCCAAAATTACAAAGTTTATGATTTCAACTAAAAAAATGAAAGTTAGTAATAACCTTGTATTACTTCATATTAAAGCAAATCTTATTATATCTAGTGTTGAGACCTGCTTCTAAGTGCTTTTGGAGCAAATTGACAGGTTTGCAAAAACAGACTTACCTCAGAGAGACAAGGCCAAAATTACAAAGTTTATGATTTCAGCTAAAAAAATTAAAGTTAGTAATAACCTTTTATTACTTCATATTAAAGCAAATCTTATTATATCTAGTGTTGAAACCTGCTTCTAAGTGCTTTTGGAGCAAATTGACAGGTTTGCAAAAACAGACTTACCTCAGAGACCCAAAATGCCAAAATTACAAATTTTATGATTTCAGCTAAAAAAATTAAAGTTAGTAATAACCTTGTATTACTTCATATTAAAGCAAATCGTATTATATCTAGTGTTGAAACCTGCTTCTAAGAGCTTTTGGAGCAAATTGACAGGTTTGCAAAAACAGACTTACCTCAAAGACCCAAAAGGCCAAAATTACAAAGTTTATGATTTCAGCTAAAAAAATTAAAGTTAGTAATAACCTTGTATTACTTCATATTAAAGCAAATCGTATTATATCTAGGTTGAAACCTGTTTCTAAGTGCTTTTGGAGCAAATTGACACATGTTTGCAAAAACAGACTTACCTCAGAGAGACAAGGCCAAAATTACAGAGTTTATGATTACATCTAAAAAAATTAAAGTTAGTAATAACCTTGTATTACTTCATGTTAAAGCAAATCTTATTATATCTAGCTTGAAACCTGCTTCTAAGTGCTTTTGGAGCAAATTGACACATTTTTTTCAAAAACAGACTTACCTCAGAGAGACAAGGCCAAAATTACAAAGTTTATGATTTCAACTAAAAAAATGAAAGTTAGTAATAACCTTGTATTACTTCATATTAAAGCAAATCTTATTATATCTAGTGTTGAAACCTGCTTCTAAGTGCTTTTGGAGCAAATTGACAGGTTTGCAAAAACAGACTTACCTCAGAGACCCAAAAGGCCAAAATTACAAAGTTTATGATTTCAGCTAAAAAAATTAAAGTTAGTAATAACCTTGTATTCCTTCATATTAAAGCAAATCTTATTATATCTAGCTTGAAACCTGCTTCTAAGTGCTTTTGGAGCAAATTGACACATTTTTTCAAAAACAGACTTACCTCAGAGAGAAAAGGCCAAAATTACAAAGTTTATGATTTCAGCTAAAATAATGAAAGTTAGTAATAACCTTGTATTACTTCATATTAAAGCAAATCTTATTATATCTAGCTTGAAACCTGCTTCTAAGTGCTTTTGGAGCAAATTGACACATGTTTGCAAAAACAGACTTACCTCAGAGAGACAAGGCCAAAATTACAGAGTTTATGATTACATCTAAAAAAATTAAAGTTAGTAATAACCTTGTATTACTTCATGTTAAAGCAAATCTTATTATATCTAGCTTGAAACCTGCTTCTAAGTGCTTTTGGAGCAAATTGACACATTTTTTTCAAAAACAGACTTACCTCAGAGAGACAAGGCAAAAATTACAAAGTTTATGATTTCAACTAAAAAAATGAAAGTTAGTAATAACCTTGTATTACTTCATATTATAGCAAATCTTATTATTATATCTAGTGTTGAAACCTGCTTCTAAATGCTTTTGGAGCAAATGACAGGTTTGCAAAAACAGACTTACCTCAGAGACCCAAAAGGCCAAAATTACAAAGTTTATGATTTCAGCTAAAAAATTAAAGTTAGTAATAACCTTGTATTACTTCATATTAAAGCAAATCTTATTATATCTAGTGTTGAAACCTGCTTCTAAGTGCTTTTGGAGCAAATTGACAGGTTTGCAAAAACAGACTTACCTCAGAGACCCAAAAGGCCAAAATTACAAAGTTTATGATTTCAGCTAAAAAAATTAAAGTTAGTAATAACCTTGTATTACTTCATATTAAAGCAAATCTTATTATATCTAGTGTTGAAACCTGCTTCTAAGTGCTTTTGGAGCAAATTGACAGGTTTTGCAAAAACAGACTTAAATCAGAGACCCAAAAGGCCAAAATTACAAAGTTTTTGATTTCAACTAAAAAAATTAAAGTTAGTAATAACCTTGTATTACTTCATATTAAAGCAAATCTTATTATATCTATTGTTGAAACCTGCTTCTAAGTGCTTTTGGAGCAAATTGACAGGTTTGCAAAAACAGACTTACCTCAAAGACCCAAAAGGCCAAAATTACAAAGTTTATGATTTTAGCTAAAAAAATTAAAGTTAGTAATAACTTGTATTCCTTCATATTAAAGCAAATCGTATTATATCTAGCTTGAAACCTGCTTCTAAGTGCTTTTGGAGCAAATTGACACATTTTTTCAAAAACAGACTTACCCCCAGAGAGACAAGGCCAAAATTAAAAAGTTTATGACTTCAGCTAAAAAAAATGATAGTTAGTAATAAACCTTGTATTCCTTCATATTAAAGCAAATCTTATTATATCTAGTGTTGAAACCTGCTTCTAAGTGCTTTTGGAGCAAATTGACAGATTTGCAAAAACAGACTTAGCTCAGAGACCCAAAAGGCCAAAATTAAAAAGTTTATGATTTCAGCTAAAAAAATTAAATTTAGTAATAACCTTGTATTACTTCATATTAAAGCAAATCTTATTATTCTAGCTTGAAACCTTCTTCTAAAGTGCTTTTGGAGAAATTTGAAATATTTTTTTCAAAAACAGACTTACCTCAGAGAGACAAGGCCAAAATTACAAAGTTTATGATTTCAGCTAAAAAATTAAAGTTAGTAATAACCTTGTATTACTTCATATTAAAGCAAATCTTATTATATCTAGTGTTGAAACCTGCTTCTAAGTGCTTTTGGAGCAAATTGACAGGTTTGAAAAAACAGACATACCTCAGAGACCCAAAAGGCCAAAATTACAAAGTTTATGATTTCAGCTAAAAAATTAAAGTTAGTAATAACCTTGTATTACTTCATATTAAAGCAAATCTTATTATATCTAGCTTGAAACCTGCTTCTAAGTGCTTTTGGAGCAAATTGACCCATTTCTTCAAAAACAGACTTACCTCAGAGAGACAAGGGCCAAAATTACAAAGTTTATGACTTCAGCTAAAAAAAATGAAAGTTAGTAATAACCTTGTATTCCTTCATATTAAAGAAAATCTTATTATATCTAGCTTGAAACCTGTTTCTTAGTACTTTTGGAGCAAATTGACACATGTTTGCAAAAACAGACTTACCTCAGAGAGACAAGGCCAAAATTACAAAGTTTATGATTTCAGCTAAAAAAAATAAAGTTAGTAATAACCTTGTATTACTTCATGTTAAAGCAAAGCTTATTATATCTAGCTTGAAACCTTCTTCTAAGTGCTTTTGGAGCAAATTGACACATTTTTTCAAAAACAGACTTACCTCAGAGAGACAAGGCCAAAATTACAAAGTTTAAGATTTCAGCTAAAAAAATTAAAGTTAGTAATAACCTTGTATTACTTCATGTTAAAGCAAATCTTATTATATCTAGCTTGAAACCTGCTTCTAAGTGCTTTTGGAGCAAATTGACAAATTTTTCAAAAACAGACTTACCTCAGAGAGACAAGGCCAAAATTACAAAGTTTATGATTTCAACTAAAAAAATGAAAGTTAGTAATAACCTTGTATTACTTCATATTAAAGCAAATCTTATTATATCTAGTGTTGAAACCTGCTTCTAAGTGCTTTTGGAGCAAATTGACACATGTTTGCCAAAACAGACTTACCTGAGAGAGACAAGGCCAAAATTAAAAAGTTTATGACTTCATCTAAAAAAAATGAAAGTTAGTAATAACCTTATATTCCTTCATATTAAAGAAAATCTTATTATATCTAGCTTGAAACCTGTTTCTAAGTGCTTTTGGAGCAAATTGACACATGTTTGCAAAAACAGACTTACCTCAGAGAGACAAGGCCAAAATTACAGAGTTTATGATTTCAGCTAAAAAAATTAAAGTTAGTAATAACGTTGTATTACTTCATGTTAAAGCAAATCTTATTATATCTAGCTTGAAACCTGCTTCTAAGTGCTTTTGGAGTAAATTGACACATTTTTTCAAAAACAGACTTACCTCAGAGAGACAAGGCCAAAATTACAAAGTTTATGATTTCAGCTAAAAAAATTAAAGTTAGTAATAACCTTGTATTACTTCATGTTAAAGCAAATCTTATTATATCTAGCTTGAAACCTGCTTCTAAGTGCTTTTGGAGCAAATTGACAATTTTTTTCAAAAACAGACTTACCTCAGAGAGACAAGGCCAAAATTACAAAGTTTATGATTTCAACTAAAAAAATGAAAGTTAGTAATAACCTTGTATTACTTCATATTAAACCAAATCTTATTATATCTAGTGTTGAAACCTGCTTCTAAGTGCTTTTGGAGCAAATTGACAGGTTTGCAAAAACAGACTTACCTCAAAGACCCAAAAGGCCAAAATTACAAAGTTTATGATTTTAGCTAAAAAAATTAAAGTTAGTAATAACCTTGTATTCCTTCATATTAAAGCAAATCTTATTATATCTAGCTTGAAACCTGCTTCTAAGTGCTTTTGGAGCAAATTGACACATTTTTTCAAAAACAGACTTACCTCAGAGAGACAAGGCAAAAATTACAAAGTTTATGATTTCAACTAAAAAAATGAAAGTTACTAATAACCTTGAATTACTTCATATTAAAGCAAATCTTATTATATCTAGTGTTGAAACCTGCTTCTAAGTGCTTTTGGAGCAAATTGACAGATTTGCAAAAACAGACTTAGCTCAGAGACCCAAAAGGCCAAAATTAAAAAGTTTATGATTTCAGCTAAAAAAATTAAATTTAGTAATAACCTTGTATTACTTCATATTAAAGCAAATCTTATTATATCTAGCTTGAAACCTGCTTCTAAGTGCTTTTGGAGCAAATTGACACATTTTTTCAAAAACAGACTTACCTCAGAGAGACAAGGCAAAAATTACAAAGTTTATGATTTCAACTAAAAAAATGAAAGTTAGTAATAACCTTGTATTACTTCATATTAAAGCAAATCTTATTATATCTAGTGTTGAAACCTGCTTCTAAGTGCTTTTGGAGCAAATTGACAGGTTTGGAAAAACAGACTTACCTCAGAGATCCAAAAGGCCAAAATTAAAAAGTTTATGACTTCAGCTAAAAAAATTAAAGTTAGTAATAACCTTGTATTACTTCATGTTAAAGCAAAGCTTATTATATCTAGCTTGAAACCTGCTTCTAAGTGCTTTTGCAGAAATTTGACATATTTTTTCAAAAACAGACTTACCTCAGAGAGACAAGGCCAAAATTACAAAGTTTATGATTTCAGCTAAAAAAATTAAAGTTAGTAATAACCTTGTATTACTTCATGTTAAAGCAAATCTTATTATATCTAGCTTGAAACCTGCTTCTAAGTGCTTTTGGAGCAAATTGACAGGTTTGAAAAAACAGACTTACCTCAGAGACCCAAAAGGCCAAAATTACAAAGTTTATGATTTCAGCTAAAAAAATTAAAGTTAGTAATAACCTTGTATTACTTCATATTAAAGCAAATCTTATTATATCTAGCTTGAAACCTGCTTCTAAGTGCTTTTGGAGCAAATTGACCCATTTCTTCAAAAACAGACTTACCTCAGAGAGACAAGGCCAAAATTACAAAGTTTATGATTTCAGCTAAAATAATGAAAGTTAGTAATAACCTTGTATTCCTTCATATTAAAGCAAATCTTATTATATCTAGCTTGAAACCTGCTTCTAAGTCCTTTTGCAGCAAATTGACACATGTTTGCAAAAACAGACTTACCTCAGAGAGACAAGGCCAAAATTACAAAGTTTATGATTACATCTAAAAAAATTAAAGTTAGTAATAACCTTGTATTACTTCATGTTAAAGCAAATCTTATTATATCTAGCTTGAAACCTGCTTCTAAGTGCTTTTGGAGCAAATTGACACATTTTTTTCAAAAACAGACTTACCTCAGAGAGACAAGGCAAAAATTACAAAGTTTATGATTTCAACTAAAAAAATGAAAGTTAGTAATAACCTTGTATTACTTCATATTATAGCAAATCTTATTATATCTAGTGTTGAAACCTGCTTCTAAATGCTTTTGGAGCAAATTGACAGGTTTGCAAAAACAGACTTACCTCAGAGACCCAAAAGGCCAAAATTACAAAGTTTATGATTTCAGCTAAAAAAATTAAAGTTAGTAATAACCTTGTATTACTTCATATTAAAGCAAATCTTATTATATCTAGTGTTGAAACCTGCTTCTAAGTGCTTTTGGAGCAAATTGACAGGTTTGCAAAAACAGACTTACCTCAGAGACCCAAAAGGCCAAAATTACAAAGTTTATGATTTCAGCTAAAAAAATTAAAGTTAGTAATAACCTTGTATTACTTCATATTAAAGCAAATCTTATTATATCTAGTGTTGAAACCTGCTTCTAAGTGCTTTTGGAGCAAATTGACAGGTTTGCAAAAACAGACTTAAATCAGAGACCCAAAAGGCCAAAATTACAAAGTTTTTGATTTCAGCTAAAAAAATTAAAGTTAGTAATAACCTTGTATTACTTCATATTAAAGCAAATCTTATTATATCTATTGTTGAAACCTGCTTCTAAGTGCTTTTGGAGCAAATTGACAGGTTTGCAAAAACAGACTTACCTCAAAGACCCAAAAGGCCAAAATTACAAAGTTTATGATTTTAGCTAAAAAAATTAAAGTTAGTAATAACCTTGTATTCCTTCATATTAAAGCAAATCGTATTATATCTAGCTTGAAACCTGCTTCTAAGTGCTTTTGGAGCAAATTGACACATTTTTTCAAAACAGACTTACCCCAGAGAGACAAGGCCAAAATTAAAAAGTTTATGACTTCAGCTAAAAAAAAATGATAGTTAGTAATAACCTTGTATTCCTTCATATTAAAGCAAATCTTATTATATCTAGTGTTGAAACCTGCTTCTAAGTGCTTTTGGAGCAAATTGACAGATTTGCAAAAACAGACTTAGCTCAGAGACCCAAAAGGCCAAAATTAAAAAGTTTATGATTTCAGCTAAAAAAATTAAATTTAGTAATAACCTTGTATTACTTCATATTAAAGCAAATCTTATTATATCTAGCTTGAAACCTTCTTCTAAGTGCTTTTGGAGAAATTTGAAATATTTTTTTCAAAAACAGACTTACCTCAGAGAGACAAGGCCAAAATTACAAAGTTTATGATTTCAGCTAAAAAAATTAAAGTTAGTAATAACCTTGTATTACTTCATATTAAAGCAAATCTTATTATATCTAGTGTTGAAACCTGCTTCTAAGTGCTTTTGGAGCAAATTGACAGGTTTGAAAAAACAGACTTACCTCAGAGACCCAAAAGGCCAAAATTACAAAGTTTATGATTTCAGCTAAAAAAATTAAAGTTAGTAATAACCTTGTATTACTTCATATTAAAGCAAATCTTATTATATCTAGCTTGAAACCTGCTTCTAAGTGCTTTTGGAGCAAATTGACCCATTTCTTCAAAAACAGACTTACCTCAGAGAGACAAGGCCAAAATTACAAAGTTTATGACTTCAGCTAAAAAAAATGAAAGTTAGTAATAACCTTGTATTCCTTCATATTAAAGAAAATCTTATTATATCTAGCTTGAAACCTGTTTCTTAGTACTTTTGGAGCAAATTGACACATGTTTGCAAAAACAGACTTACCTCAGAGAGACAAGGCCAAAATTACAAAGTTTATGATTTCAGCTAAAAAAAATAAAGTTAGTAATAACCTTGTATTACTTCATGTTAAAGCAAAGCTTATTATATCTAGCTTGAAACCTTCTTCTAAGTGCTTTTGGAGCAAATTGACACATTTTTTCAAAAACAGACTTACCTCAGAGAGACAAGGCCAAAATTACAAAGTTTATGATTTCAACTAAAAAAATTAAAGTTAGTAATAAACTTGTATTACTTCATATTAAAGCAAATCTTATTATATCTAGCTTGAAACCTGCTTCTAAGTTCTTTTGGAGCAAATTGACAAATTTTTTCAAAAACAGACTTACCTCAGAGAGACAAGGCCAAAATTACAAAGTTTATGATTTCAACTAAAAAAATGAAAGTTAGTAATAACCTTGTATTACTTCATATTAAAGCAAATCTTATTATATCTAGTGTTGAAACCTGCTTCTAAGTGCTTTTGGAGCAAATTGACACATGTTTGCCAAAACAGACTTACCTGAGAGAGACAAGGCCAAAATTAAAAAGTTTATGACTTCATCTAAAAAAAATGAAAGTTAGTAATAACCTTATATTCCTTCATATTAAAGAAAATCTTATTATATCTAGCTTGAAACCTGTTTCTAAGTGCTTTTGGAGCAAATTGACACATGTTTGCAAAAACAGACTTACCTCAGAGAGACAAGGCCAAAATTACAGAGTTTATGATTTCAGCTAAAAAAATTAAAGTTAGTAATAACGTTGTATTACTTCATGTTAAAGCAAATCTTATTATATCTAGCTTGAAACCTGCTTCTAAGTGCTTTTGGAGTAAATTGACACATTTTTTCAAAAACAGACTTACCTCAGAGAGACAAGGCCAAAATTACAAAGTTTATGATTTCAGCTAAAAAAATTAAAGTTAGTAATAACCTTGTATTACTTCATGTTAAAGCAAATCTTATTATATCTAGCTTGAAACCTGCTTCTAAGTGCTTTTGGAGCAAATTGACAATTTTTTTCAAAAACAGACTTACCTCAGAGAGACAAGGCCAAAATTACAAAGTTTATGATTTCAACTAAAAAAATGAAAGTTAGTAATAACCTTGTATTACTTCATATTAAACCAAATCTTATTATATCTAGTGTTGAAACCTGCTTCTAAGTGCTTTTGGAGCAAATTGACAGGTTTGCAAAAACAGACTTACCTCAAAGACCCAAAAGGCCAAAATTACAAAGTTTATGATTTTAGCTAAAAAAATTAAAGTTAGTAATAACCTTGTATTCCTTCATATTAAAGCAAATCTTATTATATCTAGCTTGAAACCTGCTTCTAAGTGCTTTTGGAGCAAATTGACACATTTTTTCAAAAACAGACTTACCTCAGAGAGACAAGGCAAAAATTACAAAGTTTATGATTTCAACTAAAAAAATGAAAGTTACTAATAACCTTGAATTACTTCATATTAAAGCAAATCTTATTATATCTAGTGTTGAAACCTGCTTCTAAGTGCTTTTGGAGCAAATTGACAGATTTGCAAAAACAGACTTAGCTCAGAGACCCAAAAGGCCAAAATTAAAAAGTTTATGATTTCAGCTAAAAAAATTAAATTTAGTAATAACCTTGTATTACTTCATATTAAAGCAAATCTTATTATATCTAGCTTGAAACCTGCTTCTAAGTGCTTTTGGAGCAAATTGACACATTTTTTCAAAAACAGACTTACCTCAGAGAGACAAGGCAAAAATTACAAAGTTTATGATTTCAACTAAAAAAATGAAAGTTAGTAATAACCTTGTATTACTTCATATTAAAGCAAATCTTATTATATCTAGTGTTGAAACCTGCTTCTAAGTGCTTTTGGAGCAAATTGACAGGTTTGGAAAAACAGACTTACCTCAGAGATCCAAAAGGCCAAAATTAAAAAGTTTATGACTTCAGCTAAAAAAATTAAAGTTAGTAATAACCTTGTATTACTTCATGTTAAAGCAAAGCTTATTATATCTAGCTTGAAACCTGCTTCTAAGTGCTTTTGCAGAAATTTGACATATTTTTTCAAAAACAGACTTACCTCAGAGAGACAAGGCCAAAATTACAAAGTTTATGATTTCAGCTAAAAAAATTAAAGTTAGTAATAACCTTGTATTACTTCATGTTAAAGCAAATCTTATTATATCTAGCTTGAAACCTGCTTCTAAGTGCTTTTGGAGCAAATTGACAGGTTTGAAAAAACAGACTTACCTCAGAGACCCAAAAGGCCAAAATTACAAAGTTTATGATTTCAGCTAAAAAAATTAAAGTTAGTAATAACCTTGTATTACTTCATATTAAAGCAAATCTTATTATATCTAGCTTGAAACCTGCTTCTAAGTGCTTTTGGAGCAAATTGACCCATTTCTTCAAAAACAGACTTACCTCAGAGAGACAAGGCCAAAATTACAAAGTTTATGATTTCAGCTAAAATAATGAAAGTTAGTAATAACCTTGTATTCCTTCATATTAAAGCAAATCTTATTATATCTAGCTTGAAACCTGCTTCTAAGTCCTTTTGCAGCAAATTGACACATGTTTGCAAAAACAGACTTACCTCAGAGAGACAAGGCCAAAATTACAAAGTTTATGATTACATCTAAAAAAATTAAAGTTAGTAATAACCTTGTATTACTTCATGTTAAAGCAAATCTTATTATATCTAGCTTGAAACCTGCTTCTAAGTGCTTTTGGAGCAAATTGACACATTTTTTTCAAAAACAGACTTACCTCAGAGAGACAAGGCAAAAATTACAAAGTTTATGATTTCAACTAAAAAAATGAAAGTTAGTAATAACCTTGTATTACTTCATATTATAGCAAATCTTATTATATCTAGTGTTGAAACCTGCTTCTAAATGCTTTTGGAGCAAATTGACAGGTTTGCAAAAACAGACTTACCTCAGAGACCCAAAAGGCCAAAATTACAAAGTTTATGATTTCAGCTAAAAAAATTAAAGTTAGTAATAACCTTGTATTACTTCATATTAAAGCAAATCTTATTATATCTAGTGTTGAAACCTGCTTCTAAGTGCTTTTGGAGCAAATTGACAGGTTTGCAAAAACAGACTTACCTCAGAGACCCAAAAGGCCAAAATTACAAAGTTTATGATTTCAGCTAAAAAAATTAAAGTTAGTAATAACCTTGTATTACTTCATATTAAAGCAAATCTTATTATATCTAGTGTTGAAACCTGCTTCTAAGTGCTTTTGGAGCAAATTGACAGGTTTGCAAAAACAGACTTAAATCAGAGACCCAAAAGGCCAAAATTACAAAGTTTTTGATTTCAGCTAAAAAAATTAAAGTTAGTAATAACCTTGTATTACTTCATATTAAAGCAAATCTTATTATATCTATTGTTGAAACCTGCTTCTAAGTGCTTTTGGAGCAAATTGACAGGTTTGCAAAAACAGACTTACCTCAAAGACCCAAAAGGCCAAAATTACAAAGTTTATGATTTTAGCTAAAAAAATTAAAGTTAGTAATAACCTTGTATTCCTTCATATTAAAGCAAATCGTATTATATCTAGCTTGAAACCTGCTTCTAAGTGCTTTTGGAGCAAATTGACACATTTTTTCAAAACAGACTTACCCCAGAGAGACAAGGCCAAAATTAAAAAGTTTATGACTTCAGCTAAAAAAAAATGATAGTTAGTAATAACCTTGTATTCCTTCATATTAAAGCAAATCTTATTATATCTAGTGTTGAAACCTGCTTCTAAGTGCTTTTGGAGCAAATTGACAGATTTGCAAAAACAGACTTAGCTCAGAGACCCAAAAGGCCAAAATTAAAAAGTTTATGATTTCAGCTAAAAAAATTAAATTTAGTAATAACCTTGTATTACTTCATATTAAAGCAAATCTTATTATATCTAGCTTGAAACCTTCTTCTAAGTGCTTTTGGAGAAATTTGAAATAATTTTTTCAAAAACAGACTTACCTCAGAGAGACAAGGCCAAAATTACAAAGTTTATGATTTCAGCTAAAAAAATTAAAGTTAGTAATAACCTTGTATTACTTCATATTAAAGCAAATCTTATTATATCTAGTGTTGAAACCTGCTTCTAAGTGCTTTTGGAGCAAATTGACAGGTTTGAAAAAACAGACTTACCTCAGAGACCCAAAAGGCCAAAATTACAAAGTTTATGATTTCAGCTAAAAAAATTAAAGTTAGTAATAACCTTGTATTACTTCATATTAAAGCAAATCTTATTATATCTAGCTTGAAACCTGCTTCTAAGTGCTTTTGGAGCAAATTGACCCATTTCTTCAAAAACAGACTTACCTCAGAGAGACAAGGCCAAAATTACAAAGTTTATGACTTCAGCTAAAAAAAATGAAAGTTAGTAATAACCTTGTATTCCTTCATATTAAAGAAAATCTTATTATATCTAGCTTGAAACCTGTTTCTTAGTACTTTTGGAGCAAATTGACACATGTTTGCAAAAACAGACTTACCTCAGAGAGACAAGGCCAAAATTACAAAGTTTATGATTTCAGCTAAAAAAAATAAAGTTAGTAATAACCTTGTATTACTTCATGTTAAAGCAAAGCTTATTATATCTAGCTTGAAACCTTCTTCTAAGTGCTTTTGGAGCAAATTGACACATTTTTTCAAAAACAGACTTACCTCAGAGAGACAAGGCCAAAATTACAAAGTTTAAGATTTCAGCTAAAAAAATTAAAGTTAGTAATAACCTTGTATTACTTCATGTTAAAGCAAATCTTATTATATCTAGCTTGAAACCTGCTTCTAAGTGCTTTTGGAGCAAATTGACAAATTTTTTCAAAAACAGACTTACCTCAGAGAGACAAGGCCAAAATTACAAAGTTTATGATTTCAACTAAAAAAATGAAAGTTAGTAATAACCTTGTATTACTTCATATTAAAGCAAATCTTATTATATCTAGTGTTGAAACCTGCTTCTAAGTGCTTTTGGAGCAAATTGACACATGTTTGCCAAAACAGACTTACCTGAGAGAGACAAGGCCAAAATTAAAAAGTTTATGACTTCATCTAAAAAAAATGAAAGTTAGTAATAACCTTATATTCCTTCATATTAAAGAAAATCTTATTATATCTAGCTTGAAACCTGTTTCTAAGTGCTTTTGGAGCAAATTGACACATGTTTGCAAAAACAGACTTACCTCAGAGAGACAAGGCCAAAATTACAGAGTTTATGATTTCAGCTAAAAAAATTAAAGTTAGTAATAACGTTGTATTACTTCATGTTAAAGCAAATCTTATTATATCTAGCTTGAAACCTGCTTCTAAGTGCTTTTGGAGTAAATTGACACATTTTTTCAAAAACAGACTTACCTCAGAGAGACAAGGCCAAAATTACAAAGTTTATGATTTCAGCTAAAAAAATTAAAGTTAGTAATAACCTTGTATTACTTCATGTTAAAGCAAATCTTATTATATCTAGCTTGAAACCTGCTTCTAAGTGCTTTTGGAGCAAATTGACAATTTTTTTCAAAAACAGACTTACCTCAGAGAGACAAGGCCAAAATTACAAAGTTTATGATTTCAACTAAAAAAATGAAAGTTAGTAATAACCTTGTATTACTTCATATTAAACCAAATCTTATTATATCTAGTGTTGAAACCTGCTTCTAAGTGCTTTTGGAGCAAATTGACAGGTTTGCAAAAACAGACTTACCTCAAAGACCCAAAAGGCCAAAATTACAAAGTTTATGATTTTAGCTAAAAAAATTAAAGTTAGTAATAACCTTGTATTCCTTCATATTAAAGCAAATCTTATTATATCTAGCTTGAAACCTGCTTCTAAGTGCTTTTGGAGCAAATTGACACATTTTTTCAAAAACAGACTTACCTCAGAGAGACAAGGCAAAAATTACAAAGTTTATGATTTCAACTAAAAAAATGAAAGTTACTAATAACCTTGAATTACTTCATATTAAAGCAAATCTTATTATATCTAGTGTTGAAACCTGCTTCTAAGTGCTTTTGGAGCAAATTGACAGATTTGCAAAAACAGACTTAGCTCAGAGACCCAAAAGGCCAAAATTAAAAAGTTTATGATTTCAGCTAAAAAAATTAAATTTAGTAATAACCTTGTATTACTTCATATTAAAGCAAATCTTATTATATCTAGCTTGAAACCTGCTTCTAAGTGCTTTTGGAGCAAATTGACACATTTTTTCAAAAACAGACTTACCTCAGAGAGACAAGGCAAAAATTACAAAGTTTATGATTTCAACTAAAAAAATGAAAGTTAGTAATAACCTTGTATTACTTCATATTAAAGCAAATCTTATTATATCTAGTGTTGAAACCTGCTTCTAAGTGCTTTTGGAGCAAATTGACAGGTTTGGAAAAACAGACTTACCTCAGAGACCCAAAAGGCCAAAATTAAAAAGTTTATGACTTCAGCTAAAAAAATTAAAGTTAGTAATAACCTTGTATTACTTCATGTTAAAGCAAAGCTTATTATATCTAGCTTGAAACCTGCTTCTAAGTGCTTTTGCAGAAATTTGACATATTTTTTCAAAAACAGACTTACCTCAGAGAGACAAGGCCAAAATTACAAAGTTTATGATTTCAGCTAAAAAAATTAAAGTTAGTAATAACCTTGTATTACTTCATGTTAAAGCAAATCTTATTATATCTAGCTTGAAACCTGCTTCTAAGTGCTTTTGGAGCAAATTGACAGGTTTGAAAAAACAGACTTACCTCAGAGACCCAAAAGGCCAAAATTACAAAGTTTATGATTTCAGCTAAAAAAATTAAAGTTAGTAATAACCTTGTATTACTTCATATTAAAGCAAATCTTATTATATCTAGCTTGAAACCTGCTTCTAAGTGCTTTTGGAGCAAATTGACCCATTTCTTCAAAAACAGACTTACCTCAGAGAGACAAGGCCAAAATTACAAAGTTTATGATTTCAGCTAAAATAATGAAAGTTAGTAATAACCTTGTATTCCTTCATATTAAAGCAAATCTTATTATATCTAGCTTGAAACCTGCTTCTAAGTCCTTTTGCAGCAAATTGACACATGTTTGCAAAAACAGACTTACCTCAGAGAGACAAGGCCAAAATTACAAAGTTTATGATTACATCTAAAAAAATTAAAGTTAGTAATAACCTTGTATTACTTCATGTTAAAGCAAATCTTATTATATCTAGCTTGAAACCTGCTTCTAAGTGCTTTTGGAGCAAATTGACACATTTTTTTCAAAAACAGACTTACCTCAGAGAGACAAGGCAAAAATTACAAAGTTTATGATTTCAACTAAAAAAATGAAAGTTAGTAATAACCTTGTATTACTTCATATTATAGCAAATCTTATTATATCTAGTGTTGAAACCTGCTTCTAAATGCTTTTGGAGCAAATTGACAGGTTTGCAAAAACAGACTTACCTCAGAGACCCAAAAGGCCAAAATTACAAAGTTTATGATTTCAGCTAAAAAAATTAAAGTTAGTAATAACCTTGTATTACTTCATATTAAAGCAAATCTTATTATATCTAGTGTTGAAACCTGCTTCTAAGTGCTTTTGGAGCAAATTGACAGGTTTGCAAAAACAGACTTACCTCAGAGACCCAAAAGGCCAAAATTACAAAGTTTATGATTTCAGCTAAAAAAATTAAAGTTAGTAATAACCTTGTATTACTTCATATTAAAGCAAATCTTATTATATCTAGTGTTGAAACCTGCTTCTAAGTGCTTTTGGAGCAAATTGACAGGTTTGCAAAAACAGACTTAAATCAGAGACCCAAAAGGCCAAAATTACAAAGTTTTTGATTTCAGCTAAAAAAATTAAAGTTAGTAATAACCTTGTATTACTTCATATTAAAGCAAATCTTATTATATCTATTGTTGAAACCTGCTTCTAAGTGCTTTTGGAGCAAATTGACAGGTTTGCAAAAACAGACTTACCTCAAAGACCCAAAAGGCCAAAATTACAAAGTTTATGATTTTAGCTAAAAAAATTAAAGTTAGTAATAACCTTGTATTCCTTCATATTAAAGCAAATCGTATTATATCTAGCTTGAAACCTGCTTCTAAGTGCTTTTGGAGCAAATTGACACATTTTTTCAAAAACAGACTTACCCCAGAGAGACAAGGCCAAAATTAAAAAGTTTATGACTTCAGCTAAAAAAAAATGATAGTTAGTAATAACCTTGTATTCCTTCATATTAAAGCAAATCTTATTATATCTAGTGTTGAAACCTGCTTCTAAGTGCTTTTGGAGCAAATTGACAGATTTGCAAAAACAGACTTAGCTCAGAGACCCAAAAGGCCAAAATTAAAAAGTTTATGATTTCAGCTAAAAAAATTAAATTTAGTAATAACCTTGTATTACTTCATATTAAAGCAAATCTTATTATATCTAGCTTGAAACCTTCTTCTAAGTGCTTTTGGAGAAATTTGAAATATTTTTTTCAAAAACAGACTTACCTCAGAGAGACAAGGCCAAAATTACAAAGTTTATGATTTCAGCTAAAAAAATTAAAGTTAGTAATAACCTTGTATTACTTCATATTAAAGCAAATCTTATTATATCTAGTGTTGAAACCTGCTTCTAAGTGCTTTTGGAGCAAATTGACAGGTTTGAAAAAACAGACTTACCTCAGAGACCCAAAAGGCCAAAATTACAAAGTTTATGATTTCAGCTAAAAAAATTAAAGTTAGTAATAACCTTGTATTACTTCATATTAAAGCAAATCTTATTATATCTAGCTTGAAACCTGCTTCTAAGTGCTTTTGGAGCAAATTGACCCATTTCTTCAAAAACAGACTTACCTCAGAGAGACAAGGCCAAAATTACAAAGTTTATGACTTCAGCTAAAAAAAATGAAAGTTAGTAATAACCTTGTATTCCTTCATATTAAAGAAAATCTTATTATATCTAGCTTGAAACCTGTTTCTTAGTACTTTTGGAGCAAATTGACACATGTTTGCAAAAACAGACTTACCTCAGAGAGACAAGGCCAAAATTACAGAGTTTATGATTTCAGCTAAAAAAAATAAAGTTAGTAATAACCTTGTATTACTTCATGTTAAAGCAAAGCTTATTATATCTAGCTTGAAACCTTCTTCTAAGTGCTTTTGGAGCAAATTGACACATTTTTTCAAAAACAGACTTACCTCAGAGAGACAAGGCCAAAATTACAAAGTTTAAGATTTCAGCTAAAAAAATTAAAGTTAGTAATAACCTTGTATTACTTCATGTTAAAGCAAATCTTATTATATCTAGCTTGAAACCTGCTTCTAAGTGCTTTTGGAGCAAATTGACAAATTTTTTCAAAAACAGACTTACCTCAGAGAGACAAGGCCAAAATTACAAAGTTTATGATTTCAACTAAAAAAATGAAAGTTAGTAATAACCTTGTATTACTTCATATTAAAGCAAATCTTATTATATCTAGTGTTGAAACCTGCTTCTAAGTGCTTTTGGAGCAAATTGACACATGTTTGCCAAAACAGACTTACCTGAGAGAGACAAGGCCAAAATTAAAAAGTTTATGACTTCATCTAAAAAAAATGAAAGTTAGTAATAACCTTATATTCCTTCATATTAAAGAAAATCTTATTATATCTAGCTTGAAACCTGTTTCTAAGTGCTTTTGGAGCAAATTGACACATGTTTGCAAAAACAGACTTACCTCAGAGAGACAAGGCCAAAATTACAGAGTTTATGATTTCAGCTAAAAAAATTAAAGTTAGTAATAACGTTGTATT
Organism: Lophius americanus; assembly: GCA_037951165.1. Lineage (NCBI taxonomy): Eukaryota > Metazoa > Chordata > Actinopteri > Lophiiformes > Lophiidae > Lophius > Lophius americanus. The sequence continues at coordinate 18,264 of JBBDHG010000176.1, forward strand.
ACTTCATGTTAAAGCAAATCTTATTATATCTAGCTTGAAACCTGCTTCTAAGTGCTTTTGGAGTAAATTGACACATTTTTTCAAAAACAGACTTACCTCAGAGAGACAAGGCCAAAATTACAAAGTTTATGATTTCAGCTAAAAAAATTAAAGTTAGTAATAACCTTGTATTACTTCATGTTAAAGCAAATCTTATTATATCTAGCTTGAAACCTGCTTCTAAGTGCTTTTGGAGCAAATTGACAATTTTTTTCAAAAACAGACTTACCTCAGAGAGACAAGGCCAAAATTACAAAGTTTATGATTTCAACTAAAAAAATGAAAGTTAGTAATAACCTTGTATTACTTCATATTAAACCAAATCTTATTATATCTAGTGTTGAAACCTGCTTCTAAGTGCTTTTGGAGCAAATTGACAGGTTTGCAAAAACAGACTTACCTCAAAGACCCAAAAGGCCAAAATTACAAAGTTTATGATTTTAGCTAAAAAAATTAAAGTTAGTAATAACCTTGTATTCCTTCATATTAAAGCAAATCTTATTATATCTAGCTTGAAACCTGCTTCTAAGTGCTTTTGGAGCAAATTGACACATTTTTTCAAAAACAGACTTACCTCAGAGAGACAAGGCAAAAATTACAAAGTTTATGATTTCAACTAAAAAAATGAAAGTTACTAATAACCTTGAATTACTTCATATTAAAGCAAATCTTATTATATCTAGTGTTGAAACCTGCTTCTAAGTGCTTTTGGAGCAAATTGACAGATTTGCAAAAACAGACTTAGCTCAGAGACCCAAAAGGCCAAAATTAAAAAGTTTATGATTTCAGCTAAAAAAATTAAATTTAGTAATAACCTTGTATTACTTCATATTAAAGCAAATCTTATTATATCTAGCTTGAAACCTGCTTCTAAGTGCTTTTGGAGCAAATTGACACATTTTTTCAAAAACAGACTTACCTCAGAGAGACAAGGCAAAAATTACAAAGTTTATGATTTCAACTAAAAAAATGAAAGTTAGTAATAACCTTGTATTACATCATATTAAAGCAAATCTTATTATATCTAGTGTTGAAACCTGCTTCTAAGTGCTTTTGGAGCAAATTGACAGGTTTGGAAAAACAGACTTACCTCAGAGACCCAAAAGGCCAAAATTAAAAAGTTTATGACTTCAGCTAAAAAAATTAAAGTTAGTAATAACCTTGTATTACTTCATGTTAAAGCAAAGCTTATTATATCTAGCTTGAAACCTGCTTCTAAGTGCTTTTGCAGAAATTTGACATATTTTTTCAAAAACAGACTTACCTCAGAGAGACAAGGCCAAAATTACAAAGTTTATGATTTCAGCTAAAAAAATTAAAGTTAGTAATAACCTTGTATTACTTCATGTTAAAGCAAATCTTATTATATCTAGCTTGAAACCTGCTTCTAAGTGCTTTTGGAGCAAATTGACAGGTTTGCAAAAACAGACTTACCTCAGAGACCCAAAAGGCCAAAATTACAAAGTTTATGATTTCAGCTAAAAAAATTAAAGTTAGTAATAACCTTGTATTACTTCATATTAAAGCAAATCTTATTATATCTAGTGTTGAAACCTGCTTCTAAGTGCTTTTGGAGCAAATTGACAGGTTTGAAAAAACAGACTTACCTCAGAGACCCAAAAGGCCAAAATTACAAAGTTTATGATTTCAGCTAAAAAAATTAAAGTTAGTAATAACCTTGTATTACTTCATATTAAAGCAAATCTTATTATATCTAGCTTGAAACCTGCTTCTAAGTGCTTTTGGAGCAAATTGACCCATTTCTTCAAAAACAGACTTACCTCAGAGAGACAAGGCCAAAATTACAAAGTTTATGATTTCAGCTAAAATAATGAAAGTTAGTAATAACCTTGTATTCCTTCATATTAAAGCAAATCTTATTATATCTAGCTTGAAACCTGCTTCTAAGTCCTTTTGCAGCAAATTGACACATGTTTGCAAAAACAGACTTACCTCAGAGAGACAAGGCCAAAATTACAAAGTTTATGATTTCAGCTAAAAAAATTTAAGATAGTAATAACCTTGTATTACTTCATATTAAAGCAAATCTTATTATATCTAGTGTTGAAACCTGCTCCTAAGTGCTTTTGGAGCAAATTGACAGGTTTGCAAAAACAGACTTACCTCAGAGACCCAAAAGGCCAAAATTACAAAATTTATGATTTCAGCTAAAAAAATTAAAGTTAGTAATAACCTTGTATTACTTCATGTTAAAGCAAATCTTATTATATCTAGCTTGAAACCTGCTTCTAAGTGCTTTTGGAGCAAATTGACACATTTTTTCACAAACAGACTTACCTCAGAGAGACAAGGCAAAAATTACAAAGTTTATGATTTCAACTAAAAAAATGAAAGTTAGTAATAACCTTGTATTACTTCATATTAAAGTAAATCTTATTATATCTAGCTTGAAACCTGCTTCTAAGTGCTTTTGGAGCAAATTGACAATTTTTTTCAAAAACAGACTTACCTCAGAGAGACAAGGCCAAAATTACAAAGTTTATGATTTCAACTAAAAAAATGAAATTTAGTAATAACCTTGTATTACTTCATATTAAAGCAAATCTTATTATATCTAGTGTTGAAACCTGCTTCTAAGTGCTTTTGGAGCAAATTGACAGGTTTGCAAAAACAGACTTACCTCAGAGAAAAGGCCAAAATTAAAAAGTTTATGACTTCAGCTAAAAAAAAATGAAAGTTAGTAATAAAATTATATTCCTTCATATTAAAGCAAATCTTATTATATCTAGCTTGAAACCTGCTTCTAAGTGCTTTTGGAGCAAATTGACACATTATTTCAAAAACAGACTTACCTCAGAGAGACAAGGCAAAAATTACAAAGTTTATGATTTCAACTAAAAAAATGAAAGTTAGTAATAACCTTGTATTACTTCATATTAAAGCAAATCTTATCATATCTAGCTTGAAACCTGCTTCTAAGTGCTTTTGGAGCAAATTGACACATGTTTGCAAAAACAGACTTACCGTAGAGACCCAAAAGGCCAAAATTACAAAGTTTATGATTTCAGCTAAAAAAATTAAAGTTAGTAATAACCTTGTATTACTTCATATTAAAGCAAATCTTATTATATCTAGCTTGAAACCTGCTTCTAAGTGCTTTTGGAGCAAATTGACAATTTTTTTCAAAAACAGACTTACCTCAGAGAGACAAGGCCAAAATTACAAAGTTTATGATTTCAACTAAAAAAATGAAAGTTAGTAATAACCTTGTATTACTTCATATTAAAGCAAATCTTATTATATCTAGTGTTGAAACCTGCTTCTAAGTGCTTTTGGAGCAAATTGACAGGTTTGCAAAAACAGACTTACCTCAGAGACCCAAAAGGCCAAAATTAAAAAGTTTATGACTTCAGCTAAAAAAAAATGATAGTTAGTAATAACCTTGTATTCCTTCATATTAAAGCAAATCTTATTATATCTAGTGTTGAAACCTGCTTCTAAGTGCTTTTGGAGCAAATTGACAGGTTTGCAAAAACAGACTTACCTCAGAGACCCAAAAGGCCAAAATTAAAAAGTTTATGACTTCAGCTAAAAAAATTAAAGTTAGTAATAACCTTGTATTACTTCATGTTAAAGCAAAGCTTATTATATCTAGATTGAAACCTTCTTCTAAGTGCTTTTGGAGAAATTTGACATATTTTTTCAAAAACAGACTTACCTCAGAGAGACAAGGCCAAAATTACAAAGTTTATGATTTCAGCTAAAAAAATTAAAGTTAGAAATAACCTTGTATTACTTCATGTTAAAGCAAATTTTATTATATCTAGCTTGAAACCTGCTTCTAAGTGCTTTTGGAGCAAATTGACAAATTTTTTCAAACACAGACTTACCTCAGAGAGACAAGGCCAAAATTACAAACTTTATGATTTCAACTAAAAAAATGAAAGTTAGTAATAACCTTGTATTACTTCATATAAAAGCAAATCTTATTATATCTAGTGTTGAGACCTGCTTCTAAGTGCTTTTGGAGCAAATTGACAGGTTTGCAAAAACAGACTTACCTCAGAGAGACAAGGCCAAAATTACAAAGTTTATGATTTCAGCTAAAAAAATTAAAGTTAGTAATAACCTTTTATTACTTCATATTAAAGCAAATCTTATTATATCTAGTGTTGAAACCTGCTTCTAAGTGCTTTTGGAGCAAATTGACAGGTTTGCAAAAACAGACTTACCTCAGAGACCCAAAATGCCAAAATTACAAAGTTTATGATTTCAGCTAAAAAAATTAAAGTTAGTAATAACCTTGTATTACTTCATATTAAAGCAAATCGTATTATATCTAGTGTTGAAACCTGCTTCTAAGAGCTTTTGGAGCAAATTGACAGGTTTGCAAAAACAGACTTACCTCAAAGACCCAAAAGGCCAAAATTACAAAGTTTATGATTTCAGCTAAAAAAATTAAAGTTAGTAATAACCTTGTATTACTTCATATTAAAGCAAATCGTATTATATCTAGGTTGAAACCTGTTTCTAAGTGCTTTTGGAGCAAATTGACACATGTTTGCAAAAACAGACTTACCTCAGAGAGACAAGGCCAAAATTACAGAGTTTATGATTACATCTAAAAAAATTAAAGTTAGTAATAACCTTGTATTACTTCATGTTAAAGCAAATCTTATTATATCTAGCTTGAAACCTGCTTCTAAGTGCTTTTGGAGCAAATTGACACATTTTTTTCAAAAACAGACTTACCTCAGAGAGACAAGGCCAAAATTACAAAGTTTATGATTTCAACTAAAAAAATGAAAGTTAGTAATAACCTTGTATTACTTCATATTAAAGCAAATCTTATTATATCTAGTGTTGAAACCTGCTTCTAAGTGCTTTTGGAGCAAATTGACAGGTTTGCAAAAACAGACTTACCTCAGAGACCCAAAAGGCCAAAATTACAAAGTTTATGATTTCAGCTAAAAAAATTAAAGTTAGTAATAACCTTGTATTCCTTCATATTAAAGCAAATCTTATTATATCTAGCTTGAAACCTGCTTCTAAGTGCTTTTGGAGCAAATTGACACATTTTTTCAAAAACAGACTTACCTCAGAGAGAAAAGGCCAAAATTACAAAGTTTATGATTTCAGCTAAAATAATGAAAGTTAGTAATAACCTTGTATTACTTCATATTAAAGCAAATCTTATTATATCTAGCTTGAAACCTGCTTCTAAGTGCTTTTGGAGCAAATTGACACATGTTTGCAAAAACAGACTTACCTCAGAGAGACAAGGCCAAAATTACAGAGTTTATGATTACATCTAAAAAAATTAAAGTTAGTAATAACCTTGTATTACTTCATGTTAAAGCAAATCTTATTATATCTAGCTTGAAACCTGCTTCTAAGTGCTTTTGGAGCAAATTGACACATTTTTTTCAAAAACAGACTTACCTCAGAGAGACAAGGCAAAAATTACAAAGTTTATGATTTCAACTAAAAAAATGAAAGTTAGTAATAACCTTGTATTACTTCATATTATAGCAAATCTTATTATATCTAGTGTTGAAACCTGCTTCTAAATGCTTTTGGAGCAAATTGACAGGTTTGCAAAAACAGACTTACCTCAGAGACCCAAAAGGCCAAAATTACAAAGTTTATGATTTCAGCTAAAAAAATTAAAGTTAGTAATAACCTTGTATTACTTCATATTAAAGCAAATCTTATTATATCTAGTGTTGAAACCTGCTTCTAAGTGCTTTTGGAGCAAATTGACAGGTTTGCAAAAACAGACTTACCTCAGAGACCCAAAAGGCCAAAATTACAAAGTTTATGATTTCAGCTAAAAAAATTAAAGTTAGTAATAACCTTGTATTACTTCATATTAAAGCAAATCTTATTATATCTAGTGTTGAAACCTGCTTCTAAGTGCTTTTGGAGCAAATTGACAGGTTTGCAAAAACAGACTTAAATCAGAGACCCAAAAGGCCAAAATTACAAAGTTTTTGATTTCAGCTAAAAAAATTAAAGTTAGTAATAACCTTGTATTACTTCATATTAAAGCAAATCTTATTATATCTATTGTTGAAACCTGCTTCTAAGTGCTTTTGGAGCAAATTGACAGGTTTGCAAAAACAGACTTACCTCAAAGACCCAAAAGGCCAAAATTACAAAGTTTATGATTTTAGCTAAAAAAATTAAAGTTAGTAATAACCTTGTATTCCTTCATATTAAAGCAAATCGTATTATATCTAGCTTGAAACCTGCTTCTAAGTGCTTTTGGAGCAAATTGACACATTTTTTCAAAAACAGACTTACCCCAGAGAGACAAGGCCAAAATTAAAAAGTTTATGACTTCAGCTAAAAAAAAATGATAGTTAGTAATAACCTTGTATTCCTTCATATTAAAGCAAATCTTATTATATCTAGTGTTGAAACCTGCTTCTAAGTGCTTTTGGAGCAAATTGACAGATTTGCAAAAACAGACTTAGCTCAGAGACCCAAAAGGCCAAAATTAAAAAGTTTATGATTTCAGCTAAAAAAATTAAATTTAATAATAACCTTGTATTACTTCATATTAAAGCAAATCTTATTATATCTAGCTTGAAACCTTCTTCTAAGTGCTTTTGGAGAAATTTGAAATATTTTTTTCAAAAACAGACTTACCTCAGAGAGACAAGGCCAAAATTACAAAGTTTATGATTTCAGCTAAAAAAATTAAAGTTAGTAATAACCTTGTATTACTTCATATTAAAGCAAATCTTATTATATCTAGTGTTGAAACCTGCTTCTAAGTGCTTTTGGAGCAAATTGACAGGTTTGAAAAAACAGACTTACCTCAGAGACCCAAAAGGCCAAAATTACAAAGTTTATGATTTCAGCTAAAAAAATTAAAGTTAGTAATAACCTTGTATTACTTCATATTAAAGCAAATCTTATTATATCTAGCTTGAAACCTGCTTCTAAGTGCTTTTGGAGCAAATTGACCCATTTCTTCAAAAACAGACTTACCTCATAGAGACAAGGCCAAAATTACAAAGTTTATGACTTCAGCTAAAAAAAATGAAAGTTAGTAATAACCTTGTATTCCTTCATATTAAAGAAAATCTTATTATATCTAGCTTGAAACCTGTTTCTTAGTACTTTTGGAGCAAATTGACACATGTTTGCAAAAACAGACTTACCTCAGAGAGACAAGGCCAAAATTACAAAGTTTATGATTTCAGCTAAAAAAAATAAAGTTAGTAATAACCTTGTATTACTTCATGTTAAAGCAAAGCTTATTATATCTAGCTTGAAACCTTCTTCTAAGTGCTTTTGGAGCAAATTGACACATTTTTTCAAAAACAGACTTACCTCAGAGAGACAAGGCCAAAATTACAAAGTTTAAGATTTCAGCTAAAAAAATTAAAGTTAGTAATAACCTTGTATTACTTCATGTTAAAGCAAATCTTATTATATCTAGCTTGAAACCTGCTTCTAAGTGCTTTTGTAGCAAATTGACAAATTTTTTCAAAAACAGACTTACCTCAGAGAGACAAGGCCAAAATTACAAAGTTTATGATTTCAACTAAAAAAATGAAAGTTAGTAATAACCTTGTATTACTTCATATTAAAGCAAATCTTATTATATCTAGTGTTGAAACCTGCTTCTAAGTGCTTTTGGAGCAAATTGACACATGTTTGCCAAAACAGACTTACCTGAGAGAGACAAGGCCAAAATTAAAAAGTTTATGACTTCATCTAAAAAAAATGAAAGTTAGTAATAACCTTATATTCCTTCATATTAAAGAAAATCTTATTATATCTAGCTTGAAACCTGTTTCTAAGTGCTTTTGGAGCAAATTGACACATGTTTGCAAAAACAGACTTACCTCAGAGAGACAAGGCCAAAATTACAGAGTTTATGATTTCAGCTAAAAAAATTAAAGTTAGTAATAACGTTGTATTACTTCATGTTAAAGCAAATCTTATTATATCTAGCTTGAAACCTGCTTCTAAGTGCTTTTGGAGTAAATTGACACATTTTTTCAAAAACAGACTTACCTCAGAGAGACAAGGCCAAAATTACAAAGTTTATGATTTCAGCTAAAAAAATTAAAGTTAGTAATAACCTTGTATTACTTCATGTTAAAGCAAATCTTATTATATCTAGCTTGAAACCTGCTTCTAAGTGCTTTTGGAGCAAATTGACAATTTTTTTCAAAAACAGACTTACCTCAAGGCCAAAATTACAAAGTTTATGATTTCAACTAAAAAAATGAAAGTTAGTAATAACCTTGTATTACTTCATATTAAACCAAATCTTATTATATCTAGTGTTGAAACCTGCTTCTAAGTGCTTTTGGAGCAAATTGACAGGTTTGCAAAAACAGACTTACCTCAAAGACCCAAAAGGCCAAAATTACAAAGTTTATGATTTCAGCTAAAAAAATTAAATTTAGTAATAACCTTGTATTACTTCATATTAAAGCAAATCTTATTATATCTAGCTTGAAACCTGCTTCTAAGTGCTTTTGGAGCAAATTGACACATTTTTTCAAAAACAGACTTACCTCAGAGAGACAAGGCAAAAATTACAAAGTTTATGATTTCAACTAAAAAAATGAAAGTTAGTAATAACCTTGTATTACTTCATATTAAAGCAAATCTTATTATATCTAGTGTTGAAACCTGCTTCTAAGTGCTTTTGGAGCAAATTGACAGGTTTGGAAAAACAGACTTACCTCAGAGACCCAAAAGGCCAAAATTAAAAAGTTTATGACTTCAGCTAAAAAAATTAAAGTTAGTAATAACCTTGTATTACTTCATGTTAAAGCAAAGCTTATTATATCTAGCTTGAAACCTGCTTCTAAGTGCTTTTGCAGAAATTTGACATATTTTTTCAAAAACAGACTTACCTCAGAGAGACAAGGCCAAAATTACAAAGTTTATGATTTCAGCTAAAAAAATTAAAGTTAGTAATAACCTTGTATTACTTCATGTTAAAGCAAATCTTATTATATCTAGCTTGAAACCTGCTTCTAAGTGCTTTTGGAGCAAATTGACAGGTTTGCAAAAACAGACTTACCTCAGAGACCCAAAAGGCCAAAATTACAAAGTTTATGATTTCAGCTAAAAAAATTAAAGTTAGTAATAACCTTGTATTACTTCATATTAAAGCAAATCTTATTATATCTAGTGTTGAAACCTGCTTCTAAGTGCTTTTGGAGCAAATTGACAGGTTTGAAAAAACAGACTTACCTCAGAGACCCAAAAGGCCAAAATTACAAAGTTTATGATTTTAGCTAAAAAAATTAAAGTTAGTAATAACCTTGTATTCCTTCATATTAAAGCAAATCGTATTATATCTAGCTTGAAACCTGCTTCTAAGTGCTTTTGGAGCAAATTGACCCATTTCTTCAAAAACAGACTTACCTCAGAGAGACAAGGCCAAAATTACAAAGTTTATGATTTCAGCTAAAATAATGAAAGTTAGTAATAACCTTGTATTCCTTCATATTAAAGCAAATCTTATTATATCTAGCTTGAAACCTGCTTCTAAGTCCTTTTGCAGCAAATTGACACATGTTTGCAAAAACAGACTTACCTCAGAGAGACAAGGCCAAAATTACAAAGTTTATGATTTCAGCTAAAAAAATTTAAGATAGTAATAACCTTGTATTACTTCATATTAAAGCAAATCTTATTATATCTAGTGTTGAAACCTGCTCCTAAGTGCTTTTGGAGCAAATTGACAGGTTTGCAAAAACAGACTTACCTCAGAGACCCAAAAGGCCAAAATTACAAAATTTATGATTTCAGCTAAAAAAATTAAAGTTAGTAATAACCTTGTATTACTTCATATAAAAGCAAATCTTATTATATCTAGCTTGAAACCTGCTTCTAAGTGCTTTTGGAGCAAATTGACACATTTTTTCACAAACAGACTTACCTCAGAGAGACAAGGCAAAAATTACAAAGTTTATGATTTCAACTAAAAAAATGAAAGTTAGTAATAACCTTGTATTACTTCATATTAAAGTAAATCTTATTATATCTAGCTTGAAACCTGCTTCTAAGTGCTTTTGGAGCAAATTGACAATTTTTTTCAAAAACAGACTTACCTCAGAGAGACAAGGCCAAAATTACAAAGTTTATGATTTCAACTAAAAAAATGAAATTTAGTAATAACCTTGTATTACTTCATATTAAAGCAAATCTTATTATATCTAGTGTTGAAACCTGCTTCTAAGTGCTTTTGGAGCAAATTGACAGGTTTGCAAAAACAGACTTACCTCAGAGAAAAGGCCAAAATTAAAAAGTTTATGACTTCAGCTAAAAAAAAATGAAAGTTAGTAATAAAATTGTATTCCTTCATATTAAAGCAAATCTTATTATATCTAGCTTGAAACCTGCTTCTAAGTGCTTTTGGAGCAAATTGACAAATTATTTCAAAAACAGACTTACCTCAGAGAGACAAGGCAAAAATTACAAAGTTTATGATTTCAACTAAAAAAATGAAAGTTAGTAATAACCTTGTATTACTTCATGTTAAAGCAAATCTTATTATATCTAGCTTGAAACCTGCTTCTAAGTGCTTTTGGAGCAAATTGACACATTTTTTCACAAACAGACTTACCTCAGAGAGACAAGGCAAAAATTACAAAGTTTATGATTTCAACTAAAAAAATGAAAGTTAGTAATAACCTTGTATTACTTCATATTAAAGTAAATCTTATTATATCTAGCTTTAAACCTGCTTCTAAGTGCTTTTGGAGCAAATTGACAATTTTTTTCAAAAACAGACTTACCTCAGAGAGACAAGGCCAAAATTACAAAGTTTATGATTTCAACTAAAAAAATGAAATTTAGTAATAACCTTGTATTACTTCATATTAAAGCAAATCTTATTATATCTAGTGTTGAAACCTGCTTCTAAGTGCTTTTGGAGCAAATTGACAGGTTTGCAAAAACAGACTTACCTCAGAGAAAAGGCCAAAATTAAAAAGTTTATGACTTCAGCTAAAAAAAAATGAAAGTTAGTAATAAAATTATATTCCTTCATATTAAAGCAAATCTTATTATATCTAGCTTGAAACCTGCTTCTAAGTGCTTTTGGAGCAAATTGACACATTATTTCAAAAACAGACTTACCTCAGAGAGACAAGGCAAAAATTACAAAGTTTATGATTTCAACTAAAAAAATGAAAGTTAGTAATAACCTTGTATTACTTCATATTAAAGCAAATCTTATCATATCTAGCTTGAAACCTGCTTCTAAGTGCTTTTGGAGCAAATTGACACATGTTTGCAAAAACAGACTTACCGTAGAGACCCAAAAGGCCAAAATTACAAAGTTTATGATTTCAGCTAAAAAAATTAAAGTTAGTAATAACCTTGTATTACTTCATATTAAAGCAAATCTTATTATATCTAGCTTGAAACCTGCTTCTAAGTGCTTTTGGAGCAAATTGACAATTTTTTTCAAAAACAGACTTACCTCAGAGAGACAAGGCCAAAATTACAAAGTTTATGATTTCAACTAAAAAAATGAAAGTTAGTAATAACCTTGTATTACTTCATATTAAAGCAAATCTTATTATATCTAGTGTTGAAACCTGCTTCTAAGTGCTTTTGGAGCAAATTGACAGGTTTGCAAAAACAGACTTACCTCAGAGACCCAAAAGGCCAAAATTAAAAAGTTTATGACTTCAGCTAAAAAAAAATGATAGTTAGTAATAACCTTGTATTCCTTCATATTAAAGCAAATCTTATTATATCTAGTGTTGAAACCTGCTTCTAAGTGCTTTTGGAGCAAATTGACAGGTTTGCAAAAACAGACTTACCTCAGAGACCCAAAAGGCCAAAATTAAAAAGTTTATGACTTCAGCTAAAAAAATTAAAGTTAGTAATAACCTTGTATTACTTCATGTTAAAGCAAAGCTTATTATATCTAGATTGAAACCTTCTTCTAAGTGCTTTTGGAGAAATTTGACATATTTTTTCAAAAACAGACTTACCTCAGAGAGACAAGGCCAAAATTACAAAGTTTATGATTTCAGCTAAAAAAATTAAAGTTAGAAATAACCTTGTATTACTTCATGTTAAAGCAAATTTTATTATATCTAGCTTGAAACCTGCTTCTAAGTGCTTTTGGAGCAAATTGACAAATTTTTTCAAACACAGACTTACCTCAGAGAGACAAGGCCAAAATTACAAACTTTATGATTTCAACTAAAAAAATGAAAGTTAGTAATAACCTTGTATTACTTCATATAAAAGCAAATCTTATTATATCTAGTGTTGAAACCTGCTTCTAAGTGCTTTTGGAGCAAATTGACAGGTTTGCAAAAACAGACTTACCTCAGAGACCCAAAAGGCCAAAATTAAAAAGTTTATGACTTTAGCTAAAAAAAAATGATAGTTAGTAATAACCTTGTATTCCTTCATATTAAAGAAAATCTTATTATATCTAGGTTGAAACCTGTTTCTAAGTGCTTTTGGAGCAAATTGACACATGTTTGCAAAAACAGACTTACCTCAGAGAGACAAGGCCAAAATTACAGAGTTTATGATTACATCTAAAAAAATTAAAGTTAGTAATAACCTTGTATTACTTCATGTTAAAGCAAATCTTATTATATCTAGCTTGAAACCTGCTTCTAAGTGCTTTTGGAGCAAATTGACACATTTTTTTCAAAAACAGACTTACCTCAGAGAGACAAGGCCAAAATTACAAAGTTTATGATTTCAACTAAAAAAATGAAAGTTAGTAATAACCTTGTATTACTTCATATTAAAGCAAATCTTATTATATCTAGTGTTGAAACCTGCTTCTAAGTGCTTTTGGAGCAAATTGACAGGTTTGCAAAAACAGACTTACCTCAGAGACCCAAAAGGCCAAAATTACAAAGTTTATGATTTCAGCTAAAAAAATTAAAGTTAGTAATAACCTTGTATTACTTCATATTAAAGCAAATCTTATTATATCTAGTGTTGAAACCTGCTTCTAAGTGCTTTTGGAGCAAATTGACAGGTTTGCAAAAACAGACTTACCTCAGAGACCCAAAAGGCCAAAATTAAAAAGTTTATGACTTCAGCTAAAAAAAAATGATAGTTAGTAATAACCTTGTATTCCTTCATATTAAAGCAAATCTTATTATATCTAGTGTTGAAACCTGCTTCTAAGTGCTTTTGGAGCAAATTGACAGGTTTGCAAAAACAGACTTACCTCAGAGACCCAAAAGGCCAAAATTAAAAAGTTTATGACTTCAGCTAAAAAAATTAAAGTTAGTAATAACCTTGTATTACTTCATGTTAAAGCAAAGCTTATTATATCTAGATTGAAACCTTCTTCTAAGTGCTTTTGGAGAAATTTGACATATTTTTTCAAAAACAGACTTACCTCAGAGAGACAAGGCCAAAATTACAAAGTTTATGATTTCAGCTAAAAAAATTAAAGTTAGAAATAACCTTGTATTACTTCATGTTAAAGCAAATTTTATTATATCTAGCTTGAAACCTGCTTCTAAGTGCTTTTGGAGCAAATTGACAAATTTTTTCAAACACAGACTTACCTCAGAGAGACAAGGCCAAAATTACAAACTTTATGATTTCAACTAAAAAAATGAAAGTTAGTAATAACCTTGTATTACTTCATATAAAAGCAAATCTTATTATATCTAGTGTTGAAACCTGCTTCTAAGTGCTTTTGGAGCAAATTGACAGGTTTGCAAAAACAGACTTACCTCAGAGACCCAAAAGGCCAAAATTAAAAAGTTTATGACTTTAGCTAAAAAAAAATGATAGTTAGTAATAACCTTGTATTCCTTCATATTAAAGAAAATCTTATTATATCTAGGTTGAAACCTGTTTCTAAGTGCTTTTGGAGCAAATTGACACATGTTTGCAAAAACAGACTTACCTCAGAGAGACAAGGCCAAAATTACAGAGTTTATGATTACATCTAAAAAAATTAAAGTTAGTAATAACCTTGTATTACTTCATGTTAAAGCAAATCTTATTATATCTAGCTTGAAACCTGCTTCTAAGTGCTTTTGGAGCAAATTGACACATTTTTTTCAAAAACAGACTTACCTCAGAGAGACAAGGCCAAAATTACAAAGTTTATGATTTCAACTAAAAAAATGAAAGTTAGTAATAACCTTGTATTACTTCATATTAAAGCAAATCTTATTATATCTAGTGTTGAAACCTGCTTCTAAGTGCTTTTGGAGCAAATTGACAGGTTTGCAAAAACAGACTTACCTCAGAGACCCAAAAGGCCAAAATTACAAAGTTTATGATTTCAGCTAAAAAAATTAAAGTTAGTAATAACCTTGTATTACTTCATATTAAAGCAAATCTTATTATATCTAGTGTTGAAACCTGCTTCTAAGTGCTTTTGGAGCAAATTGACAGGTTTGCAAAAACAGACTTACCTCAGAGACCCAAAAGGCCAAAATTACAAAGTTTATGATTTCAGCTAAAAAAATTAAAGTTAGTAATAACCTTGTATTACTTCATATTAAAGCAAATCTTATTATATCTAGTGTTGAAACCTGCTTCTAAGTGCTTTTGGAGCAAATTGACAGGTTTGCAAAAACAGACTTAAATCAGAGACCCAAAAGGCCAAAATTACAAAGTTTTTGATTTCAGCTAAAAAAATTAAAGTTAGTAATAACCTTGTATTACTTCATATTAAAGCAAATCTTATTATATCTATTGTTGAAACCTGCTTCTAAGTGCTTTTGGAGCAAATTGACAGGTTTGCAAAAACAGACTTACCTCAAAGACCCAAAAGGCCAAAATTACAAAGTTTATGATTTTAGCTAAAAAAATTAAAGTTAGTAATAACCTTGTATTCCTTCATATTAAAGCAAATCGTATTATATCTAGCTTGAAACCTGCTTCTAAGTGCTTTTGGAGCAAATTGACACATTTTTTCAAAAACAGACTTAACCCAGAGAGACAAGGCCAAAAATACAAAGTTTATGATTTCAGCTAAAAAAATTAAAGTTAGTAATAACCTTGTATTCCTTCATATTAAAGCAAATCTTATTATATCTAGCTTGACACCTGCTTCTAAGTGCTTTTGGAGCAAATTGACACATGTTTGCAAAAACAGACTTACCTCAGAGAGACAAGGCCAAAATTACAAAGTTTATGAATTCAGCTAAAAAATTTAAAGTTAGTAATAACCTTGTATTCCTTCATATTAAAGCAAATCTTATTATATCTAGTGTTGAAACCTGATTCTAAGTGCTTTTGGAGCAAATTGACAGGTTTGCAAAAACAGACTTACCTCAGAGACCCAAAAGGCCAAAATTAAAAAGTTTATGACTTCAGCTAAAAAAAAAGAAAGTTAGTAATAACCTTGTATTCCTTCATATTAAAGAAAATCTTATTATATCTAGCTTGAAACCTGTTTCTAAGTGCTTTTGGAGCAAATTGACACATGTTTGCAAAAACAGACTTACCTCAGAGAGACAAGGCCAAAATTACAAAGTTTATGACTTAAGCTAAATAAAATTAAAGTTAGTAATAACCTTGTATTACTTCATATTAAAGCAAATCTTATTATATCTAGTGTTGAAACCTGCTTCTAAGTGCTTTTGGAGCAAATTGACACATGTTTGCCAAAACAGACTTACCTGAGAGAGACAAGGCCAAAATTAAAAAGTTTATGACTTCATCTAAAAAAAATGAAAGTTAGTAATAACCTTATATTCCTTCATATTAAAGAAAATCTTATTATATCTAGCTTGAAACCTGTTTCTAAGTGCTTTTGGAGCAAATTGACACATGTTTGCAAAAACAGACTTACCTCAGAGAGACAAGGCCAAAATTACAGAGTTTATGATTTCAGCTAAAAAAAAATTAAAGTTAGTAATAACGTTGTATTACTTCATGTTAAAGCAAATCTTATTATATCTAGCTTGAAACCTGCTTCTAAGTGGTTTTGGAGTAAATTGACACATTTTTTCAAAAACAGACTTACCTCAGAGAGACAAGGTCAAAATTACAAAGTTTATGATTTCAGCTAAAAAAATTAAAGTTAGTAATAACCTTGTATTACTTCATGTTAAAGCAAATCTTATTATATCTAGCTTGAAACCTGCTTCTAAGTGCTTTTGGAGCAAATTGACAATTTTTTTCAAAAACAGACTTACCTCAGAGAGACAAGGCCAAAATTACAAAGTTTATGATTTCAACTAAAAAAATGAAAGTTAGTAATAACCTTGTATTACTTCATATTAAAGCAAATCTTATAATATCTAGCTTGAAACCTGCTTCTAAGTGCTTTTGGAGCAAATTGACACATGTTTGCAAAAACAGACTTACCGTAGAGACCCAAAAGGCCAAAATTACAAAGTTTATGATTTCAGCTAAAAAAATTAAAGTTAGTAATAACCTTGTATTACTTCATATTAAAGCAAATCTTATTATATCTAGCTTGAAACCTGCTTCTAAGTGCTTTTGGAGCAAATTGACAATTTTTTTCAAAAACAGACTTACCTCAGAGAGACAAGGCCAAAATTACAAAGTTTATGATTTCAACTAAAAAAATGAAAGTTAGTAATAACCTTGTATTACTTCATATTAAAGCAAATCTTATTATATCTAGTGTTGAAACCTGCTTCTAAGTGCTTTTGGAGCAAATTGACAGGTTTGCAAAAACAGACTTACCTCAGAGACCCAAAAGGCCAAAATTAAAAAGTTTATGACTTCAGCTAAAAAAAAATGATAGTTAGTAATAACCTTGTATTCCTTCATATTAAAGCAAATCTTATTATATCTAGTGTTGAAACCTGCTTCTAACTGCTTTTGGAGCAAATTGACAGGTTTGCAAAAACAGACTTACCTCAGAGACCCAAAAGGCCAAAATTAAAAAGTTTATGACTTCAGCTAAAAAAATTAAAGTTAGTAATAACCTTGTATTACTTCATGTTAAAGCAAAGCTTATTATATCTAGCTTGAAACCTTCTTCTAAGTGCTTTTGGAGAAATTTGACATATTTTTTCAAAAACAGACTTACCTCAGAGAGACAAGGCCAAAATTACAAAGTTTATGATTTCAGCTAAAAAAATTAAAGTTAGAAATAACCTTGTATTACTTCATGTTAAAGCAAATTTTATTATATCTAGCTTGAAACCTGCTTCTAAGTGCTTTTGGAGCAAATTGACAAATTTTTTCAAACACAGACTTACCTCAGAGAGACAAGGCCGAAATTACAAACTTTATGATTTCAACTAAAAAAATGAAAGTTAGTAATAACCTTGTATTACTTCATATAAAAGCAAATCTTATTATATCTAGTGTTGAAACCTGCTTCTAAGTGCTTTTGGAGCAAATTGACAGGTTTGCAAAAACAGACTTACCTCAGAGACCCAAAAGGCCAAAATTAAAAAGTTTATGACTTCAGCTAAAAAAAAATGATAGTTAGTAATAACCTTGTATTCCTTCATATTAAAGCAAATCTTATTATATCTAGTGTTGAAACCTGCTTCTAAGTGCTTTTGGAGCAAATTGACAGGTTTGCAAAAACAGACTTACCTCAGAGACCCAAAAGGCCAAAATTAAAAAGTTTATGACTTCAGCTAAAAAAATTAAAGCTAGTAATAACCTTGTATTACTTCATGTTAAAGCAAAGCTTATTATATCTAGCTTGAAACCTTCTTCTAAGTGCTTTTGGAGAAATTTGACATATTTTTTCAAAAACAGACTTACCTCAGAGAGACAAGGCCAAAATTACAAAGTTTATGATTTCAGCTAAAAAAATTAAAGTTAGAAATAACCTTGTATTACTTCATGTTAAAGCAAATTTTATTATATCTAGCTTGAAACCTGCTTCTAAGTGCTTTTGGAGCAAATTGACAAATTTTTTCAAACACAGACTTACCTCAGAGAGACAAGGCCAAAATTACAAAGTTTATGATTTCAACTAAAAAAATGAAAGTTAGTAATAACCTTGTATTACTTCATATAAAAGCAAATCTTATTATATCTAGTGTTGAAACCTGCTTCTAAGTGCTTTTGGAGCAAATTGACAGGTTTGCAAAAACAGACTTACCTCAGAGACCCAAAAGGCCAAAATTAAAAAGTTTATGACTTTAGCTAAAAAAAAATGATAGTTAGTAATAACCTTGTATTCCTTCATATTAAAGAAAATCTTATTATATCTAGGTTGAAACCTGTTTCTAAGTGCTTTTGGAGCAAATTGACACATGTTTGCAAAAACAGACTTACCTCAGAGAGACAAGGCCAAAATTACAGAGTTTATGATTACATCTAAAAAAATTAAAGTTAGTAATAACCTTGTATTACTTCATGTTAAAGCAAATCTTATTATATCTAGCTTGAAACCTGCTTCTAAGTGCTTTTGGAGCAAATTGACACATTTTTTCAAAAACAGACTTACCTCAGAGAGACAAGGCCAAATTTACAAAGTTTATGATTTCAACTAAAAAAATGAAAGTTAGTAATAACCTTGTATTACTTCATATTAAAGCAAATCTTATTATATCTAGTGTTGAAACCTGCTTCTAAGTGCTTTTGGAGCAAATTGACAGGTTTGCAAAAACAGACTTACCTCAGAGACCCAAAAGGCCAAAATTAAAAAGTTTATGACTTCAGCTAAAAAAAAATGATAGTTAGTAATAACCTTGTATTCCTTCATATTAAAGCAAATCTTATTATATCTAGTGTTGAAACCTGCTTCTAAGTGCTTTTGGAGCAAATTGACAGGTTTGCAAAAACAGACTTACCTCAGAGACCCAAAAGGCCAAAATTACAAAGTTTATGATTTCAGCTAAAAAAATTAAAGTTAGTAATAACCTTGTATTACTTCATATTAAAGCAAATCTTATTATATCTAGTGTTGAAACCTGCTTCTAAGTGCTTTTGGAGCAAATTGACAGGTTTGCAAAAACAGACTTAAATCAGAGACCCAAAAGGCCAAAATTACAAAGTTTTTGATTTCAGCTAAAAAAATTAAAGTTAGTAATAACCTTGTATTACTTCATATTAAAGCAAATCTTATTATATCTATTGTTGAAACCTGCTTCTAAGTGCTTTTGGAGCAAATTGACAGGTTTGCAAAAACAGACTTACCTCAAAGACCCAAAAGGCCAAAATTACAAAGTTTATGATTTTAGCTAAAAAAATTAAAGTTAGTAATAACCTTGTATTCCTTCATATTAAAGCAAATCGTATTATATCTAGCTTGAAACCTGCTTCTAAGTGCTTTTGGAGCAAATTGACACATTTTTTCAAAAACAGACTTACCCCAGAGAGACAAGGCCAAAAATACAAAGTTTATGATTTCAGCTAAAAAAATTAAAGTTAGTAATAACCTTGTATTCCTTCATATTAAAGCAAATCTTATTATATCTAGCTTGACACCTGCTTCTAAGTGCTTTTGGAGCAAATTGACAATTTTTTTCAAAAACAGACTTACCTCAGAGAGACAAGGCCAAAATTACAAAGTTTATGATTTCAACTAAAAAAATGAAATTTAGTAATAACCTTGTATTACTTCATATTAAAGCAAATCTTATTATATCTAGTGTTGAAACCTGCTTCTAAGTGCTTTTGGAGCAAATTGACAGGTTTGCAAAAACAGACTTACCTCAGAGAAAAGGCCAAAATTAAAAAGTTTATGACTTCAGCTAAAAAAAAATGAAAGTTAGTAATAAAATTATATTCCTTCATATTAAAGCAAATCTTATTATATCTAGCTTGAAACCTGCTTCTAAGTGCTTTTGGAGCAAATTGACACATTATTTCAAAAACAGACTTACCTCAGAGAGACAAGGCAAAAATTACAAAGTTTATGATTTCAACTAAAAAAATGAAAGTTAGTAATAACCTTGTATTACTTCATATTAAAGCAAATCTTATCATATCTAGCTTGAAACCTGCTTCTAAGTGCTTTTGGAGCAAATTGACACATGTTTGCAAAAACAGACTTACCGTAGAGACCCAAAAGGCCAAAATTACAAAGTTTATGATTTCAGCTAAAAAAATTAAAGTTAGTAATAACCTTGTATTACTTCATATTAAAGCAAATCTTATTATATCTAGCTTGAAACCTGCTTCTAAGTGCTTTTGGAGCAAATTGACAATTTTTTTCAAAAACAGACTTACCTCAGAGAGACAAGGCCAAAATTACAAAGTTTATGATTTCAACTAAAAAAATGAAAGTTAGTAATAACCTTGTATTACTTCATATTAAAGCAAATCTTATTATATCTAGTGTTGAAACCTGCTTCTAAGTGCTTTTGGAGCAAATTGACAGGTTTGCAAAAACAGACTTACCTCAGAGACCCAAAAGGCCAAAATTAAAAAGTTTATGACTTCAGCTAAAAAAAAATGATAGTTAGTAATAACCTTGTATTCCTTCATATTAAAGCAAATCTTATTATATCTAGTGTTGAAACCTGCTTCTAAGTGCTTTTGGAGCAAATTGACAGGTTTGCAAAAACAGACTTACCTCAGAGACCCAAAAGGCCAAAATTAAAAAGTTTATGACTTCAGCTAAAAAAATTAAAGTTAGTAATAACCTTGTATTACTTCATGTTAAAGCAAAGCTTATTATATCTAGATTGAAACCTTCTTCTAAGTGCTTTTGGAGAAATTTGACATATTTTTTCAAAAACAGACTTACCTCAGAGAGACAAGGCCAAAATTACAAAGTTTATGATTTCAGCTAAAAAAATTAAAGTTAGAAATAACCTTGTATTACTTCATGTTAAAGCAAATTTTATTATATCTAGCTTGAAACCTGCTTCTAAGTGCTTTTGGAGCAAATTGACAAATTTTTTCAAACACAGACTTACCTCAGAGAGACAAGGCCAAAATTACAAACTTTATGATTTCAACTAAAAAAATGAAAGTTAGTAATAACCTTGTATTACTTCATATAAAAGCAAATCTTATTATATCTAGTGTTGAAACCTGCTTCTAAGTGCTTTTGGAGCAAATTGACAGGTTTGCAAAAACAGACTTACCTCAGAGACCCAAAAGGCCAAAATTAAAAAGTTTATGACTTTAGCTAAAAAAAAATGATAGTTAGTAATAACCTTGTATTCCTTCATATTAAAGAAAATCTTATTATATCTAGGTTGAAACCTGTTTCTAAGTGCTTTTGGAGCAAATTGACACATGTTTGCAAAAACAGACTTACCTCAGAGAGACAAGGCCAAAATTACAGAGTTTATGATTACATCTAAAAAAATTAAAGTTAGTAATAACCTTGTATTACTTCATGTTAAAGCAAATCTTATTATATCTAGCTTGAAACCTGCTTCTAAGTGCTTTTGGAGCAAATTGACACATTTTTTTCAAAAACAGACTTACCTCAGAGAGACAAGGCCAAAATTACAAAGTTTATGATTTCAACTAAAAAAATGAAAGTTAGTAATAACCTTGTATTACTTCATATTAAAGCAAATCTTATTATATCTAGTGTTGAAACCTGCTTCTAAGTGCTTTTGGAGCAAATTGACAGGTTTGCAAAAACAGACTTACCTCAGAGACCCAAAAGGCCAAAATTACAAAGTTTATGATTTCAGCTAAAAAAATTAAAGTTAGTAATAACCTTGTATTACTTCATATTAAAGCAAATCTTATTATATCTAGTGTTGAAACCTGCTTCTAAGTGCTTTTGGAGCAAATTGACAGGTTTGCAAAAACAGACTTACCTCAGAGACCCAAAAGGCCAAAATTACAAAGTTTATGATTTCAGCTAAAAAAATTAAAGTTAGTAATAACCTTGTATTACTTCATATTAAAGCAAATCTTATTATATCTAGTGTTGAAACCTGCTTCTAAGTGCTTTTGGAGCAAATTGACAGGTTTGCAAAAACAGACTTAAATCAGAGACCCAAAAGGCCAAAATTACAAAGTTTTTGATTTCAGCTAAAAAAATTAAAGTTAGTAATAACCTTGTATTACTTCATATTAAAGCAAATCTTATTATATCTATTGTTGAAACCTGCTTCTAAGTGCTTTTGGAGCAAATTGACAGGTTTGCAAAAACAGACTTACCTCAAAGACCCAAAAGGCCAAAATTACAAAGTTTATGATTTTAGCTAAAAAAATTAAAGTTAGTAATAACCTTGTATTCCTTCATATTAAAGCAAATCGTATTATATCTAGCTTGAAACCTGCTTCTAAGTGCTTTTGGAGCAAATTGACACATTTTTTCAAAAACAGACTTACCCCAGAGAGACAAGGCCAAAAATACAAAGTTTATGATTTCAGCTAAAAAAATTAAAGTTAGTAATAACCTTGTATTCCTTCATATTAAAGCAAATCTTATTATATCTAGCTTGACACCTGCTTCTAAGTGCTTTTGGAGCAAATTGACACATGTTTGCAAAAACAGACTTACCTCAGAGAGACAAGGCCAAAATTACAAAGTTTATGAATTCAGCTAAAAAATTTAAAGTTAGTAATAACCTTGTATTCCTTCATATTAAAGCAAATCTTATTATATCTAGTGTTGAAACCTGATTCTAAGTGCTTTTGGAGCAAATTGACAGGTTTGCAAAAACAGACTTACCTGAGAGACCCAAAAGGCCAAAATTAAAAAGTTTATGACTTCAGCTAAAAAAAAAGAAAGTTAGTAATAACCTTGTATTCCTTCATATTAAAGAAAATCTTATTATATCTAGCTTGAAACCTGTTTCTAAGTGCTTTTGGAGCAAATTGACACATGTTTGCAAAAACAGACTTACCTCAGAGAGACAAGGCCAAAATTACAAAGTTTATGACTTAAGCTAAATAAAATTAAAGTTAGTAATAACCTTGTATTACTTCATATTAAAGCAAATCTTATTATATCTAGTGTTGAAACCTGCTTCTAAGTGCTTTTGGAGCAAATTGACACATGTTTGCCAAAACAGACTTACCTGAGAGAGACAAGGCCAAAATTAAAAAGTTTATGACTTCATCTAAAAAAAATGAAAGTTAGTAATAACCTTATATTCCTTCATATTAAAGAAAATCTTATTATATCTAGCTTGAAACCTGTTTCTAAGTGCTTTTGGAGCAAATTGACACATGTTTGCAAAAACAGACTTACCTCAGAGAGACAAGGCCAAAATTACAGAGTTTATGATTTCAGCTAAAAAAAAATTAAAGTTAGTAATAACGTTGTATTACTTCATGTTAAAGCAAATCTTATTATATCTAGCTTGAAACCTGCTTCTAAGTGGTTTTGGAGTAAATTGACACATTTTTTCAAAAACAGACTTACCTCAGAGAGACAAGGCCAAAATTACAAAGTTTATGATTTCAGCTAAAAAAATTAAAGTTAGTAATAACCTTGTATTACTTCATGTTAAAGCAAATCTTATTATATCTAGCTTGAAACCTGCTTCTAAGTGCTTTTGGAGCAAATTGACAATTTTTTTCAAAAACAGACTTACCTCAGAGAGACAAGGCCAAAATTACAAAGTTTATGATTTCAACTAAAAAAATGAAAGTTAGTAATAACCTTGTATTACTTCATATTAAAGCAAATCTTATAATATCTAGCTTGAAACCTGCTTCTAAGTGCTTTTGGAGCAAATTGACACATGTTTGCAAAAACAGACTTACCGTAGAGACCCAAAAGGCCAAAATTACAAAGTTTATGATTTCAGCTAAAAAAATTAAAGTTAGTAATAACCTTGTATTACTTCATATTAAAGCAAATCTTATTATATCTAGCTTGAAACCTGCTTCTAAGTGCTTTTGGAGCAAATTGACAATTTTTTTCAAAAACAGACTTACCTCAGAGAGACAAGGCCAAAATTACAAAGTTTATGATTTCAACTAAAAAAATGAAAGTTAGTAATAACCTTGTATTACTTCATATTAAAGCAAATCTTATTATATCTAGTGTTGAAACCTGCTTCTAAGTGCTTTTGGAGCAAATTGACAGGTTTGCAAAAACAGACTTACCTCAGAGACCCAAAAGGCCAAAATTAAAAAGTTTATGACTTCAGCTAAAAAAAAATGATAGTTAGTAATAACCTTGTATTCCTTCATATTAAAGCAAATCTTATTATATCTAGTGTTGAAACCTGCTTCTAACTGCTTTTGGAGCAAATTGACAGGTTTGCAAAAACAGACTTACCTCAGAGACCCAAAAGGCCAAAATTAAAAAGTTTATGACTTCAGCTAAAAAAATTAAAGTTAGTAATAACCTTGTATTACTTCATGTTAAAGCAAAGCTTATTATATCTAGCTTGAAACCTTCTTCTAAGTGCTTTTGGAGAAATTTGACATATTTTTTCAAAAACAGACTTACCTCAGAGAGACAAGGCCAAAATTACAAAGTTTATGATTTCAGCTAAAAAAATTAAAGTTAGAAATAACCTTGTATTACTTCATGTTAAAGCAAATTTTATTATATCTAGCTTGAAACCTGCTTCTAAGTGCTTTTGGAGCAAATTGACAAATTTTTTCAAACACAGACTTACCTCAGAGAGACAAGGCCGAAATTACAAACTTTATGATTTCAACTAAAAAAATGAAAGTTAGTAATAACCTTGTATTACTTCATATAAAAGCAAATCTTATTATATCTAGTGTTGAAACCTGCTTCTAAGTGCTTTTGGAGCAAATTGACAGGTTTGCAAAAACAGACTTACCTCAGAGACCCAAAAGGCCAAAATTAAAAAGTTTATGACTTCAGCTAAAAAAAAATGATAGTTAGTAATAACCTTGTATTCCTTCATATTAAAGCAAATCTTATTATATCTAGTGTTGAAACCTGCTTCTAAGTGCTTTTGGAGCAAATTGACAGGTTTGCAAAAACAGACTTACCTCAGAGACCCAAAAGGCCAAAATTAAAAAGTTTATGACTTCAGCTAAAAAAATTAAAGTTAGTAATAACCTTGTATTACTTCATGTTAAAGCAAAGCTTATTATATCTAGCTTGAAACCTTCTTCTAAGTGCTTTTGGAGAAATTTGACATATTTTTTCAAAAACAGACTTACCTCAGAGAGACAAGGCCAAAATTACAAAGTTTATGATTTCAGCTAAAAAAATTAAAGTTAGAAATAACCTTGTATTACTTCATGTTAAAGCAAATTTTATTATATCTAGCTTGAAACCTGCTTCTAAGTGCTTTTGGAGCAAATTGACAAATTTTTTCAAACACAGACTTACCTCAGAGAGACAAGGCCAAAATTACAAAGTTTATGATTTCAACTAAAAAAATGAAAGTTAGTAATAACCTTGTATTACTTCATATAAAAGCAAATCTTATTATATCTAGTGTTGAAACCTGCTTCTAAGTGCTTTTGGAGCAAATTGACAGGTTTGCAAAAACAGACTTACCTCAGAGACCCAAAAGGCCAAAATTAAAAAGTTTATGACTTTAGCTAAAAAAAAATGATAGTTAGTAATAACCTTGTATTCCTTCATATTAAAGAAAATCTTATTATATCTAGGTTGAAACCTGTTTCTAAGTGCTTTTGGAGCAAATTGACACATGTTTGCAAAAACAGACTTACCTCAGAGAGACAAGGCCAAAATTACAGAGTTTATGATTACATCTAAAAAAATTAAAGTTAGTAATAACCTTGTATTACTTCATGTTAAAGCAAATCTTATTATATCTAGCTTGAAACCTGCTTCTAAGTGCTTTTGGAGCAAATTGACACATTTTTTTCAAAAACAGACTTACCTCAGAGAGACAAGGCCAAATTTACAAAGTTTATGATTTCAACTAAAAAAATGAAAGTTAGTAATAACCTTGTATTACTTCATATTAAAGCAAATCTTATTATATCTAGTGTTGAAACCTGCTTCTAAGTGCTTTTGGAGCAAATTGACAGGTTTGCAAAAACAGACTTACCTCAGAGACCCAAAAGGCCAAAATTAAAAAGTTTATGACTTCAGCTAAAAAAAAATGATAGTTAGTAATAACCTTGTATTCCTTCATATTAAAGCAAATCTTATTATATCTAGTGTTGAAACCTGCTTCTAAGTGCTTTTGGAGCAAATTGACAGGTTTGCAAAAACAGACTTACCTCAGAGACCCAAAAGGCCAAAATTACAAAGTTTATGATTTCAGCTAAAAAAATTAAAGTTAGTAATAACCTTGTATTACTTCATATTAAAGCAAATCTTATTATATCTAGTGTTGAAACCTGCTTCTAAGTGCTTTTGGAGCAAATTGACAGGTTTGCAAAAACAGACTTAAATCAGAGACCCAAAAGGCCAAAATTACAAAGTTTTTGATTTCAGCTAAAAAAATTAAAGTTAGTAATAACCTTGTATTACTTCATATTAAAGCAAATCTTATTATATCTAGGTTGAAACCTGCTTCTAAGTGCTTTTGGAGCAAATTGACAGGTTTGCAAAAACAGACTTACCTCAAAGACCCAAAAGGCCAAAATTACAAAGTTTATGATTTTAGCTAAAAAAATTAAAGTTAGTAATAACCTTGTATTCCTTCATATTAAAGCAAATCGTATTATATCTAGCTTGAAACCTGCTTCTAAGTGCTTTTGGAGCAAATTGACACATTTTTTCAAAAACAGACTTACCCCAGAGAGACAAGGCCAAAAATACAAAGTTTATGATTTCAGCTAAAAAAATTAAAGTTAGTAATAACCTTGTATTCCTTCATATTAAAGCAAATCTTATTATATCTAGCTTGACACCTGCTTCTAAGTGCTTTTGGAGCAAATTGACAATTTTTTTCAAAAACAGACTTACCTCAGAGAGACAAGGCCAAAATTACAAAGTTTATGATTTCAACTAAAAAAATGAAATTTAGTAATAACTTTGTATTACTTCATATTAAAGCAAATCTTATTATATCTAGTGTTGAAACCTGCTTCTAAGTGCTTTTGGAGCAAATTGACAGGTTTGCAAAAACAGACTTACCTCAGAGAAAAGGCCAAAATTAAAAAGTTTATGACTTCAGCTAAAAAAAAATGAAAGTTAGTAATAAAATTATATTCCTTCATATTAAAGCAAATCTTATTATATCTAGCTTGAAACCTGCTTCTAAGTGCTTTTGGAGCAAATTGACACATTATTTCAAAAACAGACTTACCTCAGAGAGACAAGGCAAAAATTACAAAGTTTATGATTTCAACTAAAAAAATGAAAGTTAGTAATAACCTTGTATTACTTCATATTAAAGCAAATCTTATCATATCTAGCTTGAAACCTGCTTCTAAGTGCTTTTGGAGCAAATTGACACATGTTTGCAAAAACAGACTTACCGTAGAGACCCAAAAGGCCAAAATTACAAAGTTTATGATTTCAGCTAAAAAAATTAAAGTTAGTAATAACCTTGTATTACTTCATATTAAAGCAAATCTTATTATATCTAGCTTGAAACCTGCTTCTAAGTGCTTTTGGAGCAAATTGACAATTTTTTTCAAAAACAGACTTACCTCAGAGAGACAAGGCCAAAATTACAAAGTTTATGATTTCAACTAAAAAAATGAAAGTTAGTAATAACCTTGTATTACTTCATATTAAAGCAAATCTTATTATATCTAGTGTTGAAACCTGCTTCTAAGTGCTTTTGGAGCAAATTGACAGGTTTGCAAAAACAGACTTACCTCAGAGACCCAAAAGGCCAAAATTAAAAAGTTTATGACTTCAGCTAAAAAAAAATGATAGTTAGTAATAACCTTGTATTCCTTCATATTAAAGCAAATCTTATTATATCTAGTGTTGAAACCTGCTTCTAAGTGCTTTTGGAGCAAATTGACAGGTTTGCAAAAACAGACTTACCTCAGAGACCCAAAAGGCCAAAATTAAAAAGTTTATGACTTCAGCTAAAAAAATTAAAGTTAGTAATAACCTTGTATTACTTCATGTTAAAGCAAAGCTTATTATATCTAGATTGAAACCTTCTTCTAAGTGCTTTTGGAGAAATTTGACATATTTTTTCAAAAACAGACTTACCTCAGAGAGACAAGGCCAAAATTACAAAGTTTATGATTTCAGCTAAAAAAATTAAAGTTAGAAATAACCTTGTATTACTTCATGTTAAAGCAAATTTTATTATATCTAGCTTGAAACCTGCTTCTAAGTGCTTTTGGAGCAAATTGACAAATTTTTTCAAACACAGACTTACCTCAGAGAGACAAGGCCAAAATTACAAACTTTATGATTTCAACTAAAAAAATGAAAGTTAGTAATAACCTTGTATTACTTCATATAAAAGCAAATCTTATTATATCTAGTGTTGAAACCTGCTTCTAAGTGCTTTTGGAGCAAATTGACAGGTTTGCAAAAACAGACTTACCTCAGAGACCCAAAAGGCCAAAATTAAAAAGTTTATGACTTTAGCTAAAAAAAAATGATAGTTAGTAATAACCTTGTATTCCTTCATATTAAAGAAAATCTTATTATATCTAGGTTGAAACCTGTTTCTAAGTGCTTTTGGAGCAAATTGACACATGTTTGCAAAAACAGACTTACCTCAGAGAGACAAGGCCAAAATTACAGAGTTTATGATTACATCTAAAAAAATTAAAGTTAGTAATAACCTTGTATTACTTCATGTTAAAGCAAATCTTATTATATCTAGCTTGAAACCTGCTTCTAAGTGCTTTTGGAGCAAATTGACACATTTTTTTCAAAAACAGACTTACCTCAGAGAGACAAGGCCAAAATTACAAAGTTTATGATTTCAACTAAAAAAATGAAAGTTAGTAATAACCTTGTATTACTTCATATTAAAGCAAATCTTATTATATCTAGTGTTGAAACCTGCTTCTAAGTGCTTTTGGAGCAAATTGACAGGTTTGCAAAAACAGACTTACCTCAGAGACCCAAAAGGCCAAAATTACAAAGTTTATGATTTCAGCTAAAAAAATTAAAGTTAGTAATAACCTTGTATTACTTCATATTAAAGCAAATCTTATTATATCTAGTGTTGAAACCTGCTTCTAAGTGCTTTTGGAGCAAATTGACAGGTTTGCAAAAACAGACTTACCTCAGAGACCCAAAAGGCCAAAATTACAAAGTTTATGATTTCAGCTAAAAAAATTAAAGTTAGTAATAACCTTGTATTACTTCATATTAAAGCAAATCTTATTATATCTAGTGTTGAAACCTGCTTCTAAGTGCTTTTGGAGCAAATTGACAGGTTTGCAAAAACAGACTTAAATCAGAGACCCAAAAGGCCAAAATTACAAAGTTTTTGATTTCAGCTAAAAAAATTAAAGTTAGTAATAACCTTGTATTACTTCATATTAAAGCAAATCTTATTATATCTATTGTTGAAACCTGCTTCTAAGTGCTTTTGGAGCAAATTGACAGGTTTGCAAAAACAGACTTACCTCAAAGACCCAAAAGGCCAAAATTACAAAGTTTATGATTTTAGCTAAAAAAATTAAAGTTAGTAATAACCTTGTATTCCTTCATATTAAAGCAAATCGTATTATATCTAGCTTGAAACCTGCTTCTAAGTGCTTTTGGAGCAAATTGACACATTTTTTCAAAAACAGACTTACCCCAGAGAGACAAGGCCAAAAATACAAAGTTTATGATTTCAGCTAAAAAAATTAAAGTTAGTAATAACCTTGTATTCCTTCATATTAAAGCAAATCTTATTATATCTAGTGTTGAAACCTGATTCTAAGTGCTTTTGGAGCAAATTGACAGGTTTGCAAAAACAGACTTACCTCAGAGACCCAAAAGGCCAAAATTAAAAAGTTTATGACTTCAGCTAAAAAAAAATGATAGTTAGTAATAACCTTGTATTCCTTCATATTAAAGCAAATCTTATTATATCTAGTGTTGAAACCTGCTTCTAACTGCTTTTGGAGCAAATTGACAGGTTTGCAAAAACAGACTTACCTCAGAGACCCAAAAGGCCAAAATTAAAAAGTTTATGACTTCAGCTAAAAAAATTAAAGTTAGTAATAACCTTGTATTACTTCATGTTAAAGCAAAGCTTATTATATCTAGCTTGAAACCTTCTTCTAAGTGCTTTTGGAGAAATTTGACATATTTTTTCAAAAACAGACTTACCTCAGAGAGACAAGGCCAAAATTACAAAGTTTATGATTTCAGCTAAAAAAATTAAAGTTAGAAATAACCTTGTATTACTTCATGTTAAAGCAAATTTTATTATATCTAGCTTGAAACCTGCTTCTAAGTGCTTTTGGAGCAAATTGACAAATTTTTTCAAACACAGACTTACCTCAGAGAGACAAGGCCGAAATTACAAACTTTATGATTTCAACTAAAAAAATGAAAGTTAGTAATAACCTTGTATTACTTCATATAAAAGCAAATCTTATTATATCTATTGTTGAAACCTGCTTCTAAGTGCTTTTGGAGCAAATTGACAGGTTTGCAAAAACAGACTTACCTCAGAGACCCAAAAGGCCAAAATTAAAAAGTTTATGACTTCAGCTAAAAAAAAATGATAGTTAGTAATAACCTTGTATTCCTTCATATTAAAGCAAATCTTATTATATCTAGTGTTGAAACCTGCTTCTAAGTGCTTTTGGAGCAAATTGACAGGTTTGCAAAAACAGACTTACCTCAGAGACCCAAAAGGCCAAAATTAAAAAGTTTATGACTTCAGCTAAAAAAATTAAAGTTAGTAATAACCTTGTATTACTTCATGTTAAAGCAAAGCTTATTATATCTAGCTTGAAACCTTCTTCTAAGTGCTTTTGGAGAAATTTGACATATTTTTTCAAAAACAGACTTACCTCAGAGAGACAAGGCCAAAATTACAAAGTTTATGATTTCAGCTAAAAAAATTAAAGTTAGAAATAACCTTGTATTACTTCATGTTAAAGCAAATTTTATTATATCTAGCTTGAAACCTGCTTCTAAGTGCTTTTGGAGCAAATTGACAAATTTTTTCAAACACAGACTTACCTCAGAGAGACAAGGCCGAAATTACAAAGTTTATGATTTCAACTAAAAAAATGAAAGTTAGTAATAACCTTGTATTACTTCATATAAAAGCAAATCTTATTATATCTAGTGTTGAAACCTGCTTCTAAGTGCTTTTGGAGCAAATTGACAGGTTTGCAAAAACAGACTTACCTCAGAGACCCAAAAGGCCAAAATTAAAAAGTTTATGACTTCAGCTAAAAAAAAATGATAGTTAGTAATAACCTTGTATTCCTTCATATTAAAGCAAATCTTATTATATCTAGTGTTGAAACCTGCTTCTAAGTGCTTTTGGAGCAAATTGACAGGTTTGCAAAAACAGACTTACCTCAGAGACCCAAAAGGCCAAAATTAAAAAGTTTATGACTTCAGCTAAAAAAATTAAAGTTAGTAATAACCTTGTATTACTTCATGTTAAAGCAAAGCTTATTATATCTAGCTTGAAACCTTCTTCTAAGTGCTTTTGGAGAAATTTGACATATTTTTTCAAAAACAGACTTACCTCAGAGAGACAAGGCCAAAATTACAAAGTTTATGATTTCAGCTAAAAAAATTAAAGTTAGAAATAACCTTGTATTACTTCATGTTAAAGCAAATTTTATTATATCTAGCTTGAAACCTGCTTCTAAGTGCTTTTGGAGCAAATTGACAAATTTTTTCAAACACAGACTTACCTCAGAGAGACAAGGCCAAAATTACAAAGTTTATGATTTCAACTAAAAAAATGAAAGTTAGTAATAACCTTGTATTACTTCATATAAAAGCAAATCTTATTATATCTAGTGTTGAAACCTGCTTCTAAGTGCTTTTGGAGCAAATTGACAGGTTTGCAAAAACAGACTTACCTCAGAGACCCAAAAGGCCAAAATTAAAAAGTTTATGACTTTAGCTAAAAAAAAAAGATAGTTAGTAATAACCTTGTATTCCTTCATATTAAAGAAAATCTTATTATATCTAGGTTGAAACCTGTTTCTAAGTGCTTTTGGAGCAAATTGACACATGTTTGCAAAAACAGACTTACCTCAGAGAGACAAGGCCAAAATTACAGAGTTTATGATTACATCTAAAAAAATTAAAGTTAGTAATAACCTTGTATTACTTCATGTTAAAGCAAATCTTATTATATCTAGCTTGAAACCTGCTTCTAAGTGCTTTTGGAGCAAATTGACACATTTTTTTCAAAAACAGACTTACCTCAGAGAGACAAGGCCAAATTTACAAAGTTTATGATTTCAACTAAAAAAATGAAAGTTAGTAATAACCTTGTATTACTTCATATTAAAGCAAATCTTATTATATCTAGTGTTGAAACCTGCTTCTAAGTGCTTTTGGAGCAAATTGACAGGTTTGCAAAAACAGACTTACCTCAGAGACCCAAAAGGCCAAAATTAAAAAGTTTATGACTTCAGCTAAAAAAAAATGATAGTTAGTAATAACCTTGTATTCCTTCCTATTAAAGCAAATCTTATTATATCTAGTGTTGAAACCTGCTTCTAAGTGCTTTTGGAGCAAATTGACAGGTTTGCAAAAACAGACTTACCTCAGAGACCCAAAAGGCCAAAATTACAAAGTTTATGATTTCAGCTAAAAAAATTAAAGTTAGTAATAACCTTGTATTACTTCATATTAAAGCAAATCTTATTATATCTAGTGTTGAAACCTGCTTCTAAGTGCTTTTGGAGCAAATTGACAGGTTTGCAAAAACAGACTTAAATCAGAGACCCAAAAGGCCAAAATTACAAAGTTTTTGATTTCAGCTAAAAAAATTAAAGTTAGTAATAACCTTGTATTACTTCATATTAAAGCAAATCTTATTATATCTATTGTTGAAACCTGCTTCTAAGTGCTTTTGGAGCAAATTGACAGGTTTGCAAAAACAGACTTACCTCAAAGACCCAAAAGGCCAAAATTACAAAGTTTATGATTTTAGCTAAAAAAATTAAAGTTAGTAATAACCTTGTATTCCTTCATATTAAAGCAAATCGTATTATATCTAGCTTGAAACCTGCTTCTAAGTGCTTTTGGAGCAAATTGACACATTTTTTCAAAAACAGACTTACCCCAGAGAGACAAGGCCAAAATTACAAAGTTTATGATTTCAGCTAAAAAAATTAAAGTTAGTAATAACCTTGTATTCCTTCATATTAAAGCAAATCTTATTATATCTAGCTTGACACCTGCTTCTAAGTGCTTTTGGAGCAAATTGACAATTTTTTTCAAAAACAGACTTACCTCAGAGAGACAAGGCCAAAATTACAAAGTTTATGATTTCAACTAAAAAAATGAAATTTAGTAATAACCTTGTATTACTTCATATTAAAGCAAATCTTATTATATCTAGTGTTGAAACCTGCTTCTAAGTGCTTTTGGAGCAAATTGACAGGTTTGCAAAAACAGACTTACCTCAGAGAAAAGGCCAAAATTAAAAAGTTTATGACTTCAGCTAAAAAAAAATGAAAGTTAGTAATAAAATTATATTCCTTCATATTAAAGCAAATCTTATTATATCTAGCTTGAAACCTGCTTCTAAGTGCTTTTGGAGCAAATTGACACATTATTTCAAAAACAGACTTACCTCAGAGAGACAAGGCAAAAATTACAAAGTTTATGATTTCAACTAAAAAAATGAAAGTTAGTAATAA
Source organism: Lophius americanus (assembly GCA_037951165.1). Classification (NCBI taxonomy): domain Eukaryota; kingdom Metazoa; phylum Chordata; class Actinopteri; order Lophiiformes; family Lophiidae; genus Lophius; species Lophius americanus. Next base: position 51,765 of record JBBDHG010000176.1, read on the forward strand.
CCTTGTATTACTTCATATTAAAGCAAATCTTATCATATCTAGCTTGAAACCTGCTTCTAAGTGCTTTTGGAGCAAATTGACACATGTTTGCAAAAACAGACTTACCGTAGAGACCCAAAAGGCCAAAATTACAAAGTTTATGATTTCAGCTAAAAAAATTAAAGTTAGTAATAACCTTGTATTACTTCATATTAAAGCAAATCTTATTATATCTAGCTTGAAACCTGCTTCTAAGTGCTTTTGGAGCAAATTGACAATTTTTTTCAAAAACAGACTTACCTCAGAGAGACAAGGCCAAAATTACAAAGTTTATGATTTCAACTAAAAAAATGAAAGTTAGTAATAACCTTGTATTACTTCATATTAAAGCAAATCTTATTATATCTAGTGTTGAAACCTGCTTCTAAGTGCTTTTGGAGCAAATTGACAGGTTTGCAAAAACAGACTTACCTCAGAGACCCAAAAGGCCAAAATTAAAAAGTTTATGACTTCAGCTAAAAAAAAATGATAGTTAGTAATAACCTTGTATTCCTTCATATTAAAGCAAATCTTATTATATCTAGTGTTGAAACCTGCTTCTAAGTGCTTTTGGAGCAAATTGACAGGTTTGCAAAAACAGACTTACCTCAGAGACCCAAAAGGCCAAAATTAAAAAGTTTATGACTTCAGCTAAAAAAATTAAAGTTAGTAATAACCTTGTATTACTTCATGTTAAAGCAAAGCTTATTATATCTAGATTGAAACCTTCTTCTAAGTGCTTTTGGAGAAATTTGACATATTTTTTCAAAAACAGACTTACCTCAGAGAGACAAGGCCAAAATTACAAAGTTTATGATTTCAGCTAAAAAAATTAAAGTTAGAAATAACCTTGTATTACTTCATGTTAAAGCAAATTTTATTATATCTAGCTTGAAACCTGCTTCTAAGTGCTTTTGGAGCAAATTGACAAATTTTTTCAAACACAGACTTACCTCAGAGAGACAAGGCCAAAATTACAAACTTTATGATTTCAACTAAAAAAATGAAAGTTAGTAATAACCTTGTATTACTTCATATAAAAGCAAATCTTATTATATCTAGTGTTGAAACCTGCTTCTAAGTGCTTTTGGAGCAAATTGACAGGTTTGCAAAAACAGACTTACCTCAGAGACCCAAAAGGCCAAAATTAAAAAGTTTATGACTTTAGCTAAAAAAAAATGATAGTTAGTAATAACCTTGTATTCCTTCATATTAAAGAAAATCTTATTATATCTAGGTTGAAACCTGTTTCTAAGTGCTTTTGGAGCAAATTGACACATGTTTGCAAAAACAGACTTACCTCAGAGAGACAAGGCCAAAATTACAGAGTTTATGATTACATCTAAAAAAATTAAAGTTAGTAATAACCTTGTATTACTTCATGTTAAAGCAAATCTTATTATATCTAGCTTGAAACCTGCTTCTAAGTGCTTTTGGAGCAAATTGACACATTTTTTTCAAAAACAGACTTACCTCAGAGAGACAAGGCCAAAATTACAAAGTTTATGATTTCAACTAAAAAAATGAAAGTTAGTAATAACCTTGTATTACTTCATATTAAAGCAAATCTTATTATATCTAGTGTTGAAACCTGCTTCTAAGTGCTTTTGGAGCAAATTGACAGGTTTGCAAAAACAGACTTACCTCAGAGACCCAAAAGGCCAAAATTACAAAGTTTATGATTTCAGCTAAAAAAATTAAAGTTAGTAATAACCTTGTATTACTTCATATTAAAGCAAATCTTATTATATCTAGTGTTGAAACCTGCTTCTAAGTGCTTTTGGAGCAAATTGACAGGTTTGCAAAAACAGACTTACCTCAGAGACCCAAAAGGCCAAAATTACAAAGTTTATGATTTCAGCTAAAAAAATTAAAGTTAGTAATAACCTTGTATTACTTCATATTAAAGCAAATCTTATTATATCTAGTGTTGAAACCTGCTTCTAAGTGCTTTTGGAGCAAATTGACAGGTTTGCAAAAACAGACTTAAATCAGAGACCCAAAAGGCCAAAATTACAAAGTTTTTGATTTCAGCTAAAAAAATTAAAGTTAGTAATAACCTTGTATTACTTCATATTAAAGCAAATCTTATTATATCTATTGTTGAAACCTGCTTCTAAGTGCTTTTGGAGCAAATTGACAGGTTTGCAAAAACAGACTTACCTCAAAGACCCAAAAGGCCAAAATTACAAAGTTTATGATTTTAGCTAAAAAAATTAAAGTTAGTAATAACCTTGTATTCCTTCATATTAAAGCAAATCGTATTATATCTAGCTTGAAACCTGCTTCTAAGTGCTTTTGGAGCAAATTGACACATTTTTTCAAAAACAGACTTACCCCAGAGAGACAAGGCCAAAAATACAAAGTTTATGATTTCAGCTAAAAAAATTAAAGTTAGTAATAACCTTGTATTCCTTCATATTAAAGCAAATCTTATTATATCTAGCTTGACACCTGCTTCTAAGTGCTTTTGGAGCAAATTGACACATGTTTGCAAAAACAGACTTACCTCAGAGAGACAAGGCCAAAATTACAAAGTTTATGAATTCAGCTAAAAAATTTAAAGTTAGTAATAACCTTGTATTCCTTCATATTAAAGCAAATCTTATTATATCCAGTGTTGAAACCTGATTCTAAGTGCTTTTGGAGCAAATTGACAGGTTTGCAAAAACAGACTTACCTCAGAGACCCAAAAGGCCAAAATTAAAAAGTTTATGACTTCAGCTAAAAAAAAAGAAAGTTAGTAATAACCTTGTATTCCTTCATATTAAAGAAAATCTTATTATATCTAGCTTGAAACCTGTTTCTAAGTGCTTTTGGAGCAAATTGACACATGTTTGCAAAAACAGACTTACCTCAGAGAGACAAGGCCAAAATTACAAAGTTTATGACTTAAGCTAAATAAAATTAAAGTTAGTAATAACCTTGTATTACTTCATATTAAAGCAAATCTTATTATATCTAGTGTTGAAACCTGCTTCTAAGTGCTTTTGGAGCAAATTGACACATGTTTGCCAAAACAGACTTACCTGAGAGAGACAAGGCCAAAATTAAAAAGTTTATGACTTCATCTAAAAAAAATGAAAGTTAGTAATAACCTTATATTCCTTCATATTAAAGAAAATCTTATTATATCTAGCTTGAAACCTGTTTCTAAGTGCTTTTGGAGCAAATTGACACATGTTTGCAAAAACAGACTTACCTCAGAGAGACAAGGCCAAAATTACAGAGTTTATGATTTCAGCTAAAAAAAAATTAAAGTTAGTAATAACGTTGTATTACTTCATGTTAAAGCAAATCTTATTATATCTAGCTTGAAACCTGCTTCTAAGTGGTTTTGGAGTAAATTGACACATTTTTTCAAAAACAGACTTACCTCAGAGAGACAAGGCCAAAATTACAAAGTTTATGATTTCAGCTAAAAAAATTAAAGTTAGTAATAACCTTGTATTACTTCATGTTAAAGCAAATCTTATTATATCTAGCTTGAAACCTGCTTCTAAGTGCTTTTGGAGCAAATTGACAATTTTTTTCAAAAACAGACTTACCTCAGAGAGACAAGGCCAAAATTACAAAGTTTATGATTTCAACTAAAAAAATGAAAGTTAGTAATAACCTTGTATTACTTCATATTAAAGCAAATCTTATAATATCTAGCTTGAAACCTGCTTCTAAGTGCTTTTGGAGCAAATTGACACATGTTTGCAAAAACAGACTTACCGTAGAGACCCAAAAGGCCAAAATTACAAAGTTTATGATTTCAGCTAAAAAAATTAAAGTTAGTAATAACCTTGTATTACTTCATATTAAAGCAAATCTTATTATATCTAGCTTGAAACCTGCTTCTAAGTGCTTTTGGAGCAAATTGACAATTTTTTTCAAAAACAGACTTACCTCAGAGAGACAAGGCCAAAATTACAAAGTTTATGATTTCAACTAAAAAAATGAAAGTTAGTAATAACCTTGTATTACTTCATATTAAAGCAAATCTTATTATATCTAGTGTTGAAACCTGCTTCTAAGTGCTTTTGGAGCAAATTGACAGGTTTGCAAAAACAGACTTACCTCAGAGACCCAAAAGGCCAAAATTAAAAAGTTTATGACTTCAGCTAAAAAAAAATGATAGTTAGTAATAACCTTGTATTCCTTCATATTAAAGCAAATCTTATTATATCTAGTGTTGAAACCTGCTTGTAAGTGCTTTTGGAGCAAATTGACAGGTTTGCAAAAACAGACTTACCTCAGAGACCCAAAAGGCCAAAATTAAAAAGTTTATGACTTCAGCTAAAAAAATTAAAGTTAGTAATAACCTTGTATTACTTCATGTTAAAGCAAAGCTTATTATATCTAGCTTGAAACCTTCTTCTAAGTGCTTTTGGAGAAATTTGACATATTTTTTCAAAAACAGACTTACCTCAGAGAGACAAGGCCAAAATTACAAAGTTTATGATTTCAGCTAAAAAAATTAAAGTTAGAAATAACCTTGTATTACTTCATGTTAAAGCAAATTTTATTATATCTAGCTTGAAACCTGCTTCTAAGTGCTTTTGGAGCAAATTGACAAATTTTTTCAAACACAGACTTACCTCAGAGAGACAAGGCCGAAATTACAAACTTTATGATTTCAACTAAAAAAATGAAAGTTAGTAATAACCTTGTATTACTTCATATAAAAGCAAATCTTATTATATCTAGTGTTGAAACCTGCTTCTAAGTGCTTTTGGAGCAAATTGACAGGTTTGCAAAAACAGACTTACCTCAGAGACCCAAAAGGCCAAAATTAAAAAGTTTATGACTTCAGCTAAAAAAAAATGATAGTTAGTAATAACCTTGTATTCCTTCATATTAAAGCAAATCTTATTATATCTAGTGTTGAAACCTGCTTCTAAGTGCTTTTGGAGCAAATTGACAGGTTTGCAAAAACAGACTTACCTCAGAGACCCAAAAGGCCAAAATTAAAAAGTTTATGACTTCAGCTAAAAAAATTAAAGTTAGTAATAACCTTGTATTACTTCATGTTAAAGCAAAGCTTATTATATCTAGCTTGAAACCTTCTTCTAAGTGCTTTTGGAGAAATTTGACACATGTTTGCAAAAACAGACTTACCTCAGAGAGACAAGGCCAAAATTACAGAGTTTATGATTACATCTAAAAAAATTAAAGTTAGTAATAACCTTGTATTACTTCATGTTAAAGCAAATCTTATTATATCTAGCTTGAAACCTGCTTCTAAGTGCTTTTGGAGCAAATTGACACATTTTTTTCAAAAACAGACTTACCTCAGAGAGACAAGGCCAAATTTACAAAGTTTATGATTTCAACTAAAAAAATGAAAGTTAGTAATAACCTTGTATTACTTCATATTAAAGCAAATCTTATTATATCTAGTGTTGAAACCTGCTTCTAAGTGCTTTTGGAGCAAATTGACAGGTTTGCAAAAACAGACTTACCTCAGAGACCCAAAAGGCCAAAATTAAAAAGTTTATGACTTCAGCTAAAAAAAAATGATAGTTAGTAATAACCTTGTATTCCTTCATATTAAAGCAAATCTTATTATATCTAGTGTTGAAACCTGCTTCTAAGTGCTTTTGGAGCAAATTGACAGGTTTGCAAAAACAGACTTACCTCAGAGACCCAAAAGGCCAAAATTACAAAGTTTATGATTTCAGCTAAAAAAATTAAAGTTAGTAATAACCTTGTATTACTTCATATTAAAGCAAATCTTATTATATCTAGTGTTGAAACCTGCTTCTAAGTGCTTTTGGAGCAAATTGACAGGTTTGCAAAAACAGACTTAAATCAGAGACCCAAAAGGCCAAAATTACAAAGTTTTTGATTTCAGCTAAAAAAATTAAAGTTAGTAATAACCTTGTATTACTTCATATTAAAGCAAATCTTATTATATCTATTGTTGAAACCTGCTTCTAAGTGCTTTTGGAGCAAATTGACAGGTTTGCAAAAACAGACTTACCTCAAAGACCCAAAAGGCCAAAATTACAAAGTTTATGATTTTAGCTAAAAAAATTAAAGTTAGTAATAACCTTGTATTCCTTCATATTAAAGCAAATCGTATTATATCTAGCTTGAAACCTGCTTCTAAGTGCTTTTGGAGCAAATTGACACATTTTTTCAAAAACAGACTTACCCCAGAGAGACAAGGCCAAAAATACAAAGTTTATGATTTCAGCTAAAAAAATTAAAGTTAGTAATAACCTTGTATTCCTTCATATTAAAGCAAATCTTATTATATCTAGCTTGACACCTGCTTCTAAGTGCTTTTGGAGCAAATTGACACATGTTTGCAAAAACAGACTTACCTCAGAGAGACAAGGCCAAAATTACAAAGTTTATGAATTCAGCTAAAAAATTTAAAGTTAGTAATAACCTTGTATTCCTTCATATTAAAGCAAATCTTATTATATCTAGTGTTGAACCCTGATTCTAAGTGCTTTTGGAGCAAATTGACAGGTTTGCAAAAACAGACTTACCTCAGAGACCCAAAAGGCCAAAATTAAAAAGTTTATGACTTCAGCTAAAAAAAAAGAAAGTTAGTAATAACCTTGTATTCCTTCATATTAAAGAAAATCTTATTATATCTAGCTTGAAACCTGTTTCTAAGTGCTTTTGGAGCAAATTGACACATGTTTGCAAAAACAGACTTACCTCAGAGAGACAAGGCCAAAATTACAAAGTTTATGACTTAAGCTAAATAAAATTAAAGTTAGTAATAACCTTGTATTACTTCATATTAAAGCAAATCTTATTATATCTAGTGTTGAAACCTGCTTCTAAGTGCTTTTGGAGCAAATTGACACATGTTTGCCAAAACAGACTTACCTGAGAGAGACAAGGCCAAAATTAAAAAGTTTATGACTTCATCTAAAAAAAATGAAAGTTAGTAATAACCTTATATTCCTTCATATTAAAGAAAATCTTATTATATCTAGCTTGAAACCTGTTTCTAAGTGCTTTTGGAGCAAATTGACACATGTTTGCAAAAACAGACTTACCTCCGAGAGACAAGGCCAAAATTACAGAGTTTATGATTTCAGCTAAAAAAAAATTAAAGTTAGTAATAACGTTGTATTACTTCATGTTAAAGCAAATCTTATTATATCTAGCTTGAAACCTGCTTCTAAGTGGTTTTGGAGTAAATTGACACATTTTTTCAAAAACAGACTTACCTCAGAGAGACAAGGCCAAAATTACAAAGTTTATGATTTCAGCTAAAAAAATTAAAGTTAGTAATAACCTTGTATTACTTCATGTTAAAGCAAATCTTATTATATCTAGCTTGAAACCTGCTTCTAAGTGCTTTTGGAGCAAATTGACAATTTTTTTCAAAAACAGACTTACCTCAGAGAGACAAGGCCAAAATTACAAAGTTTATGATTTCAACTAAAAAAATGAAAGTAAGTAATAACCTTGTATTACTTCATATTAAAGCAAATCTTATTATATCTAGTGTTGAAACCTGCTTCTAAGTGCTTTTGGAGCAAATTGACAGGTTTGCAAAAACAGACTTACCTCAGAGACCCAAAAGGCCAAAATTACAAAGTTTATGATTTCAGCTAAAAAAATTAAAGTTAGTAATAACCTTGTATTACTTCATATTAAAGCAAATCTTATTATATCTAGTGTTGAAACCTGCTTCTAAGTGCTTTTGGAGCAAATTGACAGGTTTGCAAAAACAGACTTACCTCAAAGACCCAAAAGGCCAAAATTACAAAGTTTATGATTTTAGCTAAAAAAATTAAAGTTAGTAATAACCTTGTATTCCTTCATATTAAAGCAAATCTTATTATATCTAGCTTGAAACCTGCTTCTAAGTGCTTTTGGAGCAAATTGACACATTTTTTCAAAAACAGACTTACCTCAGAGAGACAAGGCCAAAATTACAAAGTTTATGATTTCAGCTAAAAAAATTAAAGTTAGTAATAACCTTGTATTACTTCATGTTAAAGCAAATCTTATTATATCTAGCTTGAAACCTGCTTCTAAGTGCTTTTGGAGCAAATTGACAATTTTTTTCAAAAACAGACTTACCTCAGAGAGACAAGGCCAAAATTACAAAGTTTATGATTTCAACTAAAAAAATGAAAGTAAGTAATAACCTTGTATTACTTCATATTAAAGCAAATCTTATTATATCTAGTGTTGAAACCTGCTTCTAAGTGCTTTTGGAGCAAATTGACAGGTTTGCAAAAACAGACTTACCTCAGAGACCCAAAAGGCCAAAATTACAAAGTTTATGATTTCAGCTAAAAAAATTAAAGTTAGTAATAACCTTGTATTACTTCATATTAAAGCAAATCTTATTATATCTAGTGTTGAAACCTGCTTCTAAGTGCTTTTGGAGCAAATTGACAGGTTTGCAAAAACAGACTTACCGTAGAGACCCAAAAGGCCAAAATTACAAAGTTTATGATTTCAGCTAAAAAAATTAAAGTTAGTAATAACCTTGTATTACTTCATATTGAAGCAAATCTTATTATATCTAGCTTGAAACCTGCTTCTAAGTGCTTTTGGAGCAAATTGACAATTTTTTTCAAAAACAGACTTACCTCAGAGAGACAAGGCCAAAATTACAAAGTTTATGATTTCAACTAAAAAAATGAAAGTTAGTAATAACCTTGTATTACTTCATATTAAAGCAAATCTTATTATATCTAGTGTTGAAACCTGCTTCTAAGTGCTTTTGGAGCAAATTGACAGCTTTGCAAAAACAGACTTACCTCAGAGACCCAAAAGGCCAAAATTAAAAAGTTTATGACTTCAGCTAAAAAAAAATGATAGTTAGTAATAACCTTGTATTCCTTCATATTAAAGCAAATCTTATTATATCTAGTGTTGAAACCTGCTTGTAAGTGCTTTTGGAGCAAATTGACAGGTTTGCAAAAACAGACTTACCTCAGAGACCCAAAAGGCCAAAATTAAAAAGTTTATGACTTCAGCTAAAAAAATTAAAGTTAGTAATAACCTTGTATTACTTCATGTTAAAGCAAAGCTTATTATATCTAGCTTGAAACCTTCTTCTAAGTGCTTTCGGAGAAATTTGACATATTTTTTCAAAAACAGACTTACCTCAGAGAGACAAGGCCAAAATTACAAAGTTTATGATTTCAGCTAAAAAAATTAAAGTTAGAAATAACCTTGTATTACTTCATGTTAAAGCAAATTTTATTATATCTAGCTTGAAACCTGCTTCTAAGTGCTTTTGGAGCAAATTGACAAATTTTTTCAAACACAGACTTACCTCAGAGAGACAAGGCCAAAATTACAAACTTTATGATTTCAACTAAAAAAATGAAAGTTAGTAATAACCTTGTATTACTTCATATAAAAGCAAATCTTATTATATCTAGTGTTGAAACCTGCTTCTAAGTGCTTTTGGAGCAAATTGACAGGTTTGCAAAAACAGACTTACCTCAGAGACCCAAAAGGCCAAAATTAAAAAAGTTTATGACTTTAGCTAAAAAAAAATGATAGTTAGTAATAACCTTGTATTCCTTCATATTAAAGAAAATCTTATTATATCTAGGTTGAAACCTGTTTCTAAGTGCTTTTGGAGCAAATTGACACATGTTTGCAAAAACAGACTTACCTCAGAGAGACAAGGCCAAAATTACAGAGTTTATAATTACATCTAAAAAAATTAAAGTTAGTAATAACCTTGTATTACTTCATGTTAAAGCAAATCTTATTATATCTAGCTTGAAACCTGCTTCTAAGTGCTTTTGGAGCAAATTGACACATTTTTTTCAAAAACAGACTTACCTCAGAGAGACAAGGCCAAAATTACAAAGTTTATGATTTCAACTAAAAAAATGAAAGTTAGTAATAACCTTGTATTACTTCATATTAAAGCAAATCTTATTATATCTAGTGTTGAAACCTGCTTCTAAGTGCTTTTGGAGCAAATTGACAGGTTTGCAAAAACAGACTTACCTCAGAGACCCAAAAGGCCAAAATTACAAAGTTTATGATTTCAGCTAAAAAAATTAAAGTTAGTAATAACCTTGTATTCCTTCATATTAAAGCAAATCTTATTATATCTAGCTTGAAACCTGCTTCTAAGTGCTTTTGGAGCAAATTGACACATTTTTTCAAAAACAGACTTACCTCAGAGAGAAAAGGCCAAAATTACAAAGTTTATAATTTCAGCTAAAATAATGAAAGTTAGTAATAACCTTGTATTACTTCATATTAAAGCAAATCTTATTATATCTAGCTTGAAACCTGCTTCTAAGTGCTTTTGGAGCAAATTGACACATTTTTTCAAAAACAGACTTACCTCAGAGAGACAAGGCAAAAATTACAAAGTTTATGATTTCAACTAAAAAAATGAAAGTTAGTAATAACCTTGTATTACTTCATATTATAGCAAATCTTATTATATCTAGTGTTGAAACCTGCTTCTAAATGCTTTTGGAGCAAATTGACAGGTTTGCAAAAACAGACTTACCTCAGAGACCCAAAAGGCCAAAATTACAAAGTTTATGATTTCAGCTAAAAAAATTAAAGTTAGTAATAACCTTGTATTACTTCATATTAAAGCAAATCTTATTATATCTAGTGTTGAAACCTGCTTCTAAGTGCTTTTGGAGCAAATTGACAGGTTTGCAAAAACAGACTTACCTCAGAGACCCAAAAGGCCAAAATTACAAAGTTTATGATTTCAGCTAAAAAAATTAAAGTTAGTAATAACCTTGTATTACTTCATATTAAAGCAAATCTTATTATATCTAGTGTTGAAACCTGCTTCTAAGTGCTTTTGGAGCAAATTGACAGGTTTGCAAAAACAGACTTAAATCAGAGACCCAAAAGGCCAAAATTACAAAGTTTTTGATTTCAGCTAAAAAAATTAAAGTTAGTAATAACCTTGTATTACTTCATATTAAAGCAAATCTTATTATATCTATTGTTGAAACCTGCTTCTAAGTGCTTTTGGAGCAAATTGACAGGTTTGCAAAAACAGACTTACCTCAAAGACCCAAAAGGCCAAAATTACAAAGTTTATGATTTTAGCTAAAAAAATTAAAGTTAGTAATAACCTTGTATTCCTTCATATTAAAGCAAATCGTATTATATCTAGCTTGAAACCTGCTTCTAAGTGCTTTTGGAGCAAATTGACACATTTTTTCAAAAACAGACTTACCCCAGAGAGACAAGGCCAAAAATACAAAGTTTATGATTTCAGCTAAAAAAATTAAAGTTAGTAATAACCTTGTATTCCTTCATATTAAAGAAAATCTTATTATATCTAGCTTGACACCTGCTTCTAAGTGCTTTTGGAGCAAATTGACACATGTTTGCAAAAACAGACTTACCTCAGAGAGACAAGGCCAAAATTACAAAGTTTATGAATTCAGCTAAAAAATTTAAAGTTAGTAATAACCTTGTATTCCTTCATATTAAAGCAAATCTTATTATATCTAGTGTTGAAACCTGATTCTAAGTGCTTTTGGAGCAAATTGACAGGTTTGCAAAAACAGACTTACCTCAGAGACCCAAAAGGCCAAAATTAAAAAGTTTATGACTTCAGCTAAAAAAAAAGAAAGTTAGTAATAACCTTGTATTCCTTCATATTAAAGAAAATCTTATTATATCTAGCTTGAAACCTGTTTCTAAGTGCTTTTGGAGCAAATTGACACATGTTTGCAAAAACAGACTTACCTCAGAGAGACAAGGCCAAAATTACAAAGTTTATGACTTAAGCTAAATAAAATTAAAGTTAGTAATAACCTTGTATTACTTCATATTAAAGCAAATCTTATTATATCTAGTGTTGAAACCTGCTTCTAAGTGCTTTTGGAGCAAATTGACACATGTTTGCCAAAACAGACTTACCTGAGAGAGACAAGGCCAAAATTAAAAAGTTTATGACTTCATCTAAAAAAAATGAAAGTTAGTAATAACCTTATATTCCTTCATATTAAAGAAAATCTTATTATATCTAGCTTGAAACCTGTTTCTAAGTGCTTTTGGAGCAAATTGACACATGTTTGCAAAAACAGACTTACCTCAGAGAGACAAGGCCAAAATTACAGAGTTTATGATTTCAGCTAAAAAAAAATTAAAGTTAGTAATAACGTTGTATTACTTCATGTTAAAGCAAATCTTATTATATCTAGCTTGAAACCTGCTTCTAAGTGGTTTTGGAGTAAATTGACACATTTTTTCAAAAACAGACTTACCTCAGAGAGACAAGGCCAAAATTACAAAGTTTATGATTTCAGCTAAAAAAATTAAAGTTAGTAATAACCTTGTATTACTTCATGTTAAAGCAAATCTTATTATATCTAGCTTGAAACCTGCTTCTAAGTGCTTTTGGAGCAAATTGACAATTTTTTTCAAAAACAGACTTACCTCAGAGAGACAAGGCCAAAATTACAAAGTTTATGATTTCAACTAAAAAAATGAAAGTAAGTAATAACCTTGTATTACTTCATATTAAAGCAAATCTTATTATATCTAGTGTTGAAACCTGCTTCTAAGTGCTTTTGGAGCAAATTGACAGGTTTGCAAAAACAGACTTACCTCAGAGACCCAAAAGGCCAAAATTACAAAGTTTATGATTTCAGCTAAAAAAATTAAAGTTAGTAATAACCTTGTATTACTTCATATTAAAGCAAATCTTATTATATCTAGTGTTGAAACCTGCTTCTAAGTGCTTTTGGAGCAAATTGACAGGTTTGCAAAAACAGACTTACCTCAGAGACCCAAAAGGCCAAAATTACAAAGTTTATGATTTCAGCTAAAAAAATTAAAGTTAGTAATAACCTTGTATTACTTCATATTAAAGCAAATCTTATTATATCTAGTGTTGAAACCTGCTTCTAAGTGCTTTTGGAGCAAATTGACAGGTTTGCAAAAACAGACTTACCTCAGAGACCCAAAAGGCCAAAATTACAAAGTTTATGATTTCAGCTAAAAAAATTAAAGTTAGTAATAACCTTGTATTACTTCATATTAAAGCAAATCTTATTATATCTAGCTTGAAACCTGCTTCTAAGTGCTTTTGGAGCAAATTGACACATTTTTTCAAAAACAGACTTACCTCAGAGAGACAAGGCAAAAATTACAAAGTTTATGATTTCAACTAAAAAAATGAAAGTTACTAATAACCTTGTATTACTTCATATTAAAGCAAATCTTATTATATCTAGTGTTGAAACCTGCTTCTAAGTGCTTTTGGAGCAAATCGACAGATTTGCAAAAACAGACTTACCTCAGAGACCCAAAAGGCCAAAATTAAAAAGTTTATGATTTCAGCTAAAAAAATTAAAGTTAGTAATAACCTTGTATACTTCATATTAAAGCAAATCTTATTATATCTAGCTTGAAACCTGCTTCTAAGTGCTTTTGGAGCAAATTGACACATTTTTTCAAAAACAGACTTACCTCAGAGAGACAAGGCAAAAATTACAAAGTTTATGATTTCAACTAAAAAAATGAAAGTTAGTAATAACCTTGTATTACTTCATATTAAAGCAAATCTTATTATATCTAGTGTTGAAACCTGCTTCTAAATGCTTTTGGAGCAAATTGACAGGTTTGCAAAAACAGACTTACCTCAGAGACCCAAATGGCCAAAATTACAAAGTTTATGATTTCAGCTAAAAAAATTAAAGTTAGTAATAACCTTGTATTACTTCATATTAAAGCAAATCTTATTATATCTAGTGTTGAAACCTGCTTCTAAGTGCTTTTGGAGCAAATTGACAGGTTTGCAAAAACAGACTTACCTCAGAGACCTAAAAGGCCAAAATTACAAAGTTTATGATTTCAGCTAAAAAAATTAAAGTTAGTAATAACCTTGTATTACTTCATATTAAAGCAAATCTTATTATATCTAGTGTTGAAACCTGCTTCTAAGTGCTTTTGGAGCAAATTGACAGGTTTGCAAAAACAGACTTAAATCAGAGACCCAAAAGGCCAAAATTACAAAGTTTTTGATTTCAGCTAAAAAAATTAAAGTTAGTAATAACCTTGTATTACTTCATATTAAAGCAAATCTTATTATATCTATTGTTGAAACCTGCTTCTAAGTGCTTTTGGAGCAAATTGACAGGTTTGCAAAAACAGACTTACCTCAAAGACCCAAAAGGCCAAAATTACAAAGTTAATGATTTTAGCTAAAAAAATTAAAGTTAGTAATAACCTTGTATTACTTCATATTAAAGCAAATCGTATTATATCTAGCTTGAAACCTGCTTCTAAGTGCTTTTGGAGCAAATTGACACATTTTTTCAAAAACAGACTTACCTCAGAGAGACAAGGCAAAAATTACAAAATTTATGATTTCAACTAAAAAAATGAAAGTTACTACTAACCTTGTATTACTTCATATTAAAGCAAATCTTATTATATCTAGTGTTGAAACCTGCTTCTAAGTGCTTTTGGAGCAAATTGACAGATTTGCAAAAACAGATTTACCTCAGAGACCCAAAAGGCCAAAATTACAAAGTTTATGATTTCAGCTAAAAAAATTAAAGTTAGTAATAACGTTGTATTACTTCATGTTAAAGCAAATCTTATTATATCTAGCTTGAAACCTGCTTCTAAGTGCTTTTGGAGTAAATTGACACATTTTTTCAAAAACAGACTTACCTCAGAGAGACAAGGCCAAAATTAAAAAGTTTATGATTTCAACTAAAAAAATGAAAGTTAGTAATAACCTTGTATTACTTCATATTAAAGCAAATCTTATTATATATAGTGTTGAAACCTGCTTCTAAGTGCTTTTGGAGCAAATTGACAGGTTTGAAAAAACAGACTTACCTCAGAGACCCAAAAGGCCAAAATTACAAAGTTTATGATTTCAGCTAAAAAAATTAAAGTTAGTAATAACCTTGTATTACTTCATATTAAAGCAAATCTTATTATATCTAGTGTTGAAACCTGCTTCTAAGTGCTTTTGGAGCAAATTGACAGGTTTGCAAAAACAGACTTACCTCAGAGACCCAAAAGGCCAAAATTACAAAGTTTATGATTTCAGCTAAAAAAATTAAATTTAGTAAAAACCTTGTATTACTTCATATTAAAGCAAATCATATTTAATCTAGTGTTGAAACCTGCTTCTAAGTGCTTTTGGAGCAAATTGACAGGTTTGCAAAAACAGACTTACCTCAGAGACCCAAAAGGCCAAAATTACAAAGTTTATGATTTCAGCTAAAAAAATTAAAGTTAGTAATAACCTTGTATTACTTCATATTAAAGCAAATCTTATTATATCTAGTGTTGAAACCTGCTTCTAAGTGCTTTTGGAGCAAATTGACAGGTTTGCAAAAACAGACTTACCTCAGAGACCCAAAATGCCAAAATTACAAAATTTATGATTTCAGCTAAAAAAATTAAAGTTAGTAATAACCTTGTATTACTTCATATTAAAGCAAATCTTATTATATCTAGTGTTGAAACCTGCTTCTAAGAGCTTTTGGAGCAAATTGACAGGTTTGCAAAAACAGACTTACCTCAGAGACCCAAAAGGCCAAAATTAAAAAGTTTATGACTTCAGCTAAAAAAATTAAAGTTAGTAATAACCTTGTATTACTTCATGTTAAAGCAAAGCTTATTATATCTAGCTTGAAACCTTCTTCTAAGTGCTTTTGGAGAAATTTGACATATTTTTTCAAAAACAGACTTACCTCAGAGAGACAAGGCCAAAATTACAAAGTTTATGATTTCAGCTAAAAAAATTAAAGTTAGTAATAACCTTGTATTACTTCATATTAAAGCAAATCTTATTATATCTAGTGTTGAAACCTGCTTCTAAGTGCTTTTGGAGCAAATTGACAGGTTTGAAAAAACAGACTTACCTCAGAGACCCAAAAGGCCAAAATTACAAAGTTTATGATTTCAGCTAAAAAAATTAAAGTTAGTAATAACCTTGTATTACTTCATATTAAAGCAAATCTTATTATATCTAGCTTGAAACCTGCTTCTAAGTGCTTTTGGAGCAAATTGACCCATTTCTTCAAAAACAGACTTACCTCAGAGAGACAAGGCCAAAATTACAAAGTTTATGACTTCAGCTAAAAAAAATGAAAGTTAGTAATAACCTTGTATTCCTTCATATTAAAGAAAATCTTATTATATCTAGATTGAAACCTGTTTCTTAGTACTTTTGGAGCAAATTGACACATGTTTGCAAAAAAAGACTTACCTCAGAGAGACAAGGCCAAAATTACAAAGTTTATGATTTCAGCTAAAAAAATTAAAGTTAGTAATAACCTTGTATTCCTTCATATTAAAGCAAATCGTATTATATCTAGCTTGAAACCTGCTTCTAAGTGCTTTTGGAGCAAATTGACACATTTTTTCAAAAACAGACTTACCTCAGAGAGACAAGGCAAAAATTACAAAATTTATGATTTCAACTAAAAAAATGAAAGTTACTACTAACCTTGTATTACTTCATATGAAAGCAAATCTTATTATATCTAGTGTTGAAACCTGCTTCTAAGAGCTTTTGGAGCAAATTGACAGGTTTGCAAAAACAGACTTACCTCAGAGAGACAAGGCCAAAATTACAAAGTTTATGATTTCAGCTAAAAAAATTAAAGTTAGTAATAACCTTGTATTACTTCATGTTAAAGCAAATCTTATTATATCTAGCTTGAAACCTGCTTCTAAGTGCTTTTGGAGCAAATTGACAATTTTTTTCAAAAACAGACTTACCTCAGAGAGACAAGGCCAAAATTACAAAGTTTATGATTTCAACTAAAAAAATGAAAGTTAGTAATAACCTTGTATTACTTCATATTAAAGCAAATCTTATTATATCTAGTGTTGAAACCTGCTTCTAAGTGCTTTTGGAGCAAATTGAGAGGTTTGAAAAAACAGACTTACCTCAGAGACCCAAAAGGCCAAAATTACAAAGTTTATGATTTCAGCTAAAAAAATTAAAGTTAGTAATAACCTTGTATTACTTCATATTAAAGCAAATCTTATTATATCTAGTGTTGAAACCTGCTTCTAAGTGCTTTTGGAGCAAATTGACAGGTTTGCAAAAACAGACTTACCTCAGAGACCCAAAAGGCCAAAATTACAAAGTTTATGATTTCAGCTAAAAAAATTAAAGTTAGTAATAACCTTGTATTACTTCATATTAAAGCAAATCTTATTATATCTAGTGTTGAAACCTGCTTCTAAGTGCTTTTGGAGCAAATTGACAGGTTTGCAAAAACAGACTTACCTCAGAGACCCAAAAGGCCAAAATTACAAAGTTTATGATTTCAGCTAAAAAAATTAAAGTTAGTAATAACCTTGTATTACTTCATATTAAAGCAAATCTTATTATATCTAGTGTTGAAACCTGCTTCTAAGTGCTTTTGTAGCAAATTGACAGGTTTGCAAAAACAGACTTACCTCAGAGACCCAAAATGCCAAAATTACAAAGTTTATGATTTCAGCTAAAAAAATTAAAGTTAGTAATAACCTTGTATTACTTCATATTAAAGCAAATCTTATTATATATAGTGTTGAAACCTGCTTCTAAGAGCTTTTGGAGCAAATTGACAGGTTTGCAAAAACAGACTTACCTCAGAGACCCAAAAGGCCAAAATTAAAAAGTTTATGACTTCAGCTAAAAAAATTAAAGTTAGTAATAACCTTGTATTACTTCATATTAAAGCAAATCTTATTATATCTAGTGTTGAAACCTGCTTCTAAGTGCTTTTGGAGCAAATTGACAGGTTTGAAAAAACAGACTTACCTCAGAGACCCAAAAGGCCAAAATTACAAAGTTTATGATTTCAGCTAAAAAAATTAAAGTTAGTAATAACCTTGTATTACTTCATATTAAAGCAAATCTTATTATATCTAGCTTGAAACCTGCTTCTAAGTGCTTTTGGAGCAAATTGACCCATTTCTTCAAAAACAGACTTACCTCAGAGAGACAAGGCCAAAATTACAAAGTTTATGACTTCAGCTAAAAAAAATGAAAGTTAGTAATAACCTTGTATTCCTTCATATTAAAGAAAATCTTATTATATCTAGCTTGAAACCTGTTTCTTAGTACTTTTGGAGCAAATTGACACATGTTTGCAAAAAAAGACTTACCTCAGAGAGACAAGGCCAAAATTACAAAGTTTATGATTTCAGCTAAAAAAATTAAAGTTAGTAATAACCTTGTATTACTTCATGTTAAAGCAAAGCTTATTATATCTAGCTTGAAACCTTCTTCTAAGTGCTTTTGGAGCAAATTGACACATTTTTTCAAAAACAGACTTACCTCAGAGAGACAAGGCCAAAATTACAAAGTTTATGATTTCAGCTAAAAAAATTAAAGTTAGTAATAACCTTGTATTACTTCATGTTAAAGCAAATCTTATTATATCTAGCTTGAAACCTGCTTCTAAGTGCTTTTGGAGCAAATTGACAAATTTTTTCAAAAACAGACTTACCTCAGAGAGACAAGGCCAAAATTACAAAGTTTATGATTTCAACTAAAAAAATGAAAGTTAGTAATAACCTTGTATTACTTCATATTAAAGCAAATCTTATTATATCTAGTGTTGAAACCTGCTTCTAAGTGCTTTTGGAGCAAATTGACACATGTTTGCCAAAACAGACTTACCTGAGAGAGACAAGGCCAAAATTAAAAAGTTTATGACTTCATCTAAAAAAAATGAAAGTTAGTAATAACCTTATATTCCTTCATATTAAAGAAATTCTTATTATATCTAGCTTGAAACCTGTTTCTAAGTGCTTTTGGAGCAAATTGACACATGTTTGCAAAAACAGACTTACCTCAGAGAGACAAGGCCAAAATTACAGAGTTTAGGATTTCAGCTAAAAAAATTAAAGTTAGTAATAACCTTGTATTACTTCATGTTAAAGCAAATCTTATTATATCTAGCTTGAAACCTGCTTCTAAGTGCTTTTGGAGTAAATTGACACATTTTTTCAAAAACAGACTTACCTCAGAGAGACAAGGCCAAAATTACAAAGTTTATGATTTCAGCTAAAAAAATTAAAGTTAGTAATAACCTTGTATTACTTCATGTTAAAGCAAATCTTATTATATCTAGCTTGAAACCTGCTTCTAAGTGCTTTTGGAGCAAATTGACATTTTTTTTCAAAAACAGACTTACCTCAGAGAGACAAGGCCAAAATTACAAAGTTTATGATTTCAACTAAAAAAATGAAAGTTAGTAATAACCTTGTATTACTTCATATTAAAGCAAATCTTATTATATCTAGTGTTGAAACCTGCTTCTAAGTGCTTTTGGAGCAAAGTGACAGGTTTGAAAAAACAGACTTACCTCAGAGACCCAAAAGGCCAAAATTACAAAGTTTATGATTTCAGCTAAAAAAATTAAAGTTAGTAATAACCTTGTATTACTTCATATTAAAGAAAATCTTATTATATCTAGCTTGAAACCTGCTTCTAAGTCCTTTTGCAGCAAATTGACACATGTTTGCAAAAACAGACTTACCTCAGAGAGACAAGGCCATAACTACAAACTTTATGATTTCAGCTAAAATAATGAAAGTTAGTAATAACCTTGTATTCCTTCATATTAAAGAAAATCTTATTATATCTAGTGTTGAAACCTGCTTCTAAGTGCTTTAGGAGCAAATTGACAGGTTTGCAATAACAGACTTACCTCAGAGACCCAAAAGGCCAAAATTACAAAGTTTATGATTTCAGCTAAAAAAATTAAAGTTAGTAATAACCTTGTATTACTTCATGTTAAAGCCAATCTTATTATATCTAGCTTGAAACCTGCTTCTAAGTGCTTTTGGAGAAAATTGACACATGTTTGCAAAAACAGACTTACCTCAGAGAGACAAGGCCAAAATTACAAAGTTTATGATTTCAGCTAAAAAAATTAAAGATAGTAATAACCTTGTATTACTTCATGTTAAAGCAAATCTTATTATATCTAGTGTTGAAACCTGCTTCTAAGTGCTTTTGGAGCAAATTGACACATGTTTGCAAAAACAGACTTACCTCAGAGAGACAAGGCCAAAATTACAAAGTTTATGATTTCAGCTAAAAAAATTAAAGATAGTAATAACCTTGTATTACTTCATGTTAAAGCAAAGCTTATTATATCTAGCTTGAAACCTGCTTCTAAGTGCTTTTGGAGCAAATTGACACATTTTTTCAAAAACAGACTTACCTCAGAGAGACAAGGCCAAAATTACAAAGTTTATGATTTCAGCTAAAAAAATGAAAGTTACTAATAACCTTGTATTACTTCATATTAAAGCAAATCTTATTATATCTAGTGTTGAAACCTGCTTCTAAGTGCTTTTGGAGCAAATTGACAGATTTGCAAAAACAGACTTACCTCAGAGACCCAAAAGGCCAAAATTACAAAGTTTATGATTTCAGCTAAAAAAATTAAAGTTAGTTATAACCTTGTATTACTTCATATTAAAGCAAATCTTATTATATCTAGCTTGAAACCTGCTTCTAAGTGCTTTTGGAGCAAATTGACACATTTTTTCAAAAACAGACTTACCTCAGAGAGACAAGGCAAAAATTACAAAGTTTATGATTTCAACTAAAAAAATGAAAGTTAGTAATAACCTTGTATTACTTCATATTAAAGCAAATCTTATTATATCTAGTGTTGAAACCTGCTTGTAAGTGCTTTTGGAGCAAATTGACACATGTTTGCCAAAACAGACTTACCTGAGAGAGACAAGGCCAAAATTAAAAAGTTTATGACTTCATCTAAAAAAAATGAAAGTTAGTAATAACCTTATATTCCTTCATATTAAAGAAAATCTTATTATATCTAGCTTGAAACCTGTTTCTAAGTGCTTTTGGAGCAAATTTACACATGTTTGCAAAAACAGACTTACCTCAGAGAGACAAGGCCAAAATTACAAAGTTTATGATTTCAGCTAAAAAAATTAAAGTTAGTAATAACCTTGTATTACTTCATGTTAAAGCAAATCTTATTATATCTAGCTTGAAACCTGCTTCTAAGTGCTTTTGGAGCAAATTGACAATTTTTTTCAAAAACAGACTTACCTCAGAGAGACAAGGCCAAAATTACAAAGTTTATGATTTCAACTAAAAAAATGAAAGTTAGTAATAACCTTGTATTACTTCATATTAAAGCAAATCTTATTATATCTAGTGTTGAAACCTGCTTCTAAGTGCTTTTGGAGCAAATTGACAGGTTTGCAATAACAGACTTACCTCAGAGAGACAAGGCCAAAATTACAAAGTTTATGATTTCAGCTAAAAAAATTAAAGTTAGTAATAACCTTGTATTACTTCATATTAAAGCAAATCTTATTATATCTAGTGTTGAAACCTGCTTCTAAGTGCTTTTGTAGCAAATTGACAGGTTTGCAAAAACAGACTTACCTCAGAGACCCAGAAGGCCGAAATTACAAAGTTTATGATTTCAGCTAAAAAAATTAAAGTTAGTAATAACCTTGTATTACTTCATATTAAAGCAAATCTTATTATATCTAGTGTTGAAACCTGCTTCTAAGTGCTTTTGGAGCAAATTGACAGGTTTGCAAAAACAGACTTACCTCAAAGACCCAAAAGGCCAAAATTACAAAGTTTATGATTTTAGCTAAAAAAATTAAAGTTAGTAATAACCTTGTATTCCTTCATATTAAAGCAAATCTTATTATATCTAGCTTGAAACCTGCTTCTAAGTGCTTTTGGAGCAAATTGACACATTTTTTCAAAAACAGACTTACCTCAGAGAGACAAGGAAAAAATTACAAAGTTTATGATTTCAACTAAAAAAATGAAAGTTACTAATAACCTTGAATTACTTCATATTAAAGCAAATCTTATTATATCTTGTGTTGAAACCTGCTTCTAAGTGCTTTTGGAGCAAATTGACAGATTTGCAAAAACAGACTTACCTCAGAGACCCAAAAGGCCAAAATTAAAAAGTGTATGATTTCAGCTAAAAAAATTAAATTTAGTAATAACCTTGTATTACTTCATATTAAAGCAAATCTTATTATATCTAGCTTGAAACCTGCTTCTAAGTGCTTTTGGAGCAAATTGACACATTTTTTCAAAAACAGACTTACCTCAGAGAGACAAGGAAAAAATTACAAAGTTTATGATTTCAGCTAAAACAATTAAAGTTAGTAATAACCTTGTATTACTTCATGTTAAAGCAAATCTTATTATATCTAGCTTGAAACCTGCTTCTAAGTGCTTTTGGAGCAAATTGACAATTTTTTTCAAAAACAGACTTACCTCAGAGAGACAAGGCCAAAATTACAAAGTTTATGATTTCAACTAAAAAAATGAAAGTTAGTAATAACCTTGTATTACTTCATATTAAAGCAAATCTTATTATATCTAGTGTTGAAACCTGCTTCTAAGTGCTTTTGGAGCAAATTGACAGGTTTGAAAAAACAGACTTACCTCAGAGACCCAAAAGGCCAAAATTACAAAGTTTATGATTTCAGCTAAAAAAATTAAAGATAGTAATAACCTTGTATTACTTCATGTTAAAGCAAATCTTATTATATCTAGTGTTGAAACCTGCTTCTAAGTGCTTTTGGAGCAAATTGACACATGTTTGCAAAAACAGACTTACCTCAGAGAGACAAGGCCAAAATTACAAAGTTTATGATTTCAGCTAAAAAAATTAAAGATAGTAATAACCTTGTATTACTTCATGTTAAAGCAAAGCTTATTATATCTAGCTTGAAACCTGCTTCTAAGTGCTTTTGGAGCAAATTGACACATTTTTTCAAAAACAGACTTACCTCAGAGAGACAAGGCCAAAATTACAAAGTTTATGATTTCAACTAAAAAAATGAAAGTTAGTAATAACCTTGTATTACTTCATATTAAAGCAAATCTTATTATATCTAGTGTTGAAACCTGCTTCTAAGTGCTTTTGGAGCAAATTGACAGGTTTGCAAAAACACTTACCTCAGAGAGACAAGGCCAAAATTACAAAGTTTATGATTTCAGCTAAAAAAATTAAAGTTAGTAATAACCTTGTATTACTTCATATTAAAGAAAATCTTATTATATCTAGCTTGAAACGTGTTTCTAAGTGCTTTTGGAGCAAATTTACACATGTTTGCAAAAACAGACTTACCTCAGAGAGACAAGGCCAAAATTACAAAGTTTATGATTTCAGCTAAAAAAATTAAAGTTAGTAATAACCTTGTATTACTTCATGTTAAAGCAAATCTTATTATATCTAGTGTTGAAACCTGCTTCTAAGTGCTTTTGGAGCAAATTGACAGATTTGCAAAATCAGACTTACCTCAGAGACCCAAAAGGCCAAAATTACAAAGTTTATGATTTCAGCTAAAAAAATTAAAGTTAGTAATAACCTTGTATTACTTCATATTAAAGCAAATCTTATTATATCTAGCTTGAAACCTGCTTCTAAGTGCTTTTGGAGCAAATTGACACATTTTTTCAAAAACAGACTTACCTCAGAGAGACAAGGCAAAAATTACAAAGTTTATGATTTCAACTAAAAAAATGAAAGTTAGTAATAACCTTGTATTACTTCATATTAAAGCAAATCTTATTATATCTAGTGTTGAAACCTGCTTGTAAGTGCTTTTGGAGCAAATTGACACATGTTTGCCAAAACAGACTTACCTGAGAGAGACAAGGCCAAAATTAAAAAGTTTATGACTTCATCTAAAAAAAATGAAAGTTAGTAATAACCTTATATTCCTTCATATTAAAGAAAATCTTATTATATCTAGCTTGAAACCTGTTTCTAAGTGCTTTTGGAGCAAATTTACACATGTTTGCAAAAACAGACTTACCTCAGAGAGACAAGGCCAAAATTACAAAGTTTATGATTTCAGCTAAAAAAATTAAAGTT
>JBBDHG010000177.1:0-15000 GCA_037951165.1 Lophius americanus
ACACACTGTCCTCTTTTCCCTGTCCTATAATCCAAATGAAATCATTTTTATGCATGTTTTTATCTATCCATCTTTTATGGAATGTTGTTTTTATGTTATAAATTTAATTGCATGTTTTTAAGCACTTATTCAAGCACTTTAATAGGACAGGGCAAATGACATGAAACTGGTCACTTTGCCTCTCCCACATGGGGGAGGTAGGGAGGGGGTGCCCCTCTGGAGAGCATCGCCTCAAACAGGGGAGGCCCTTGGATCCTAGGTCACACACTGGAGCACTGGGGGTAAGCGGTGGGCAAAGCCCCCTGCACGGGACCCACTCCCCTTAAGTTAATATTTATAATATTTATTTTATTTTATTTAATGATTTTAATATTTTATGAATTTTAAAAGAGTGTGTGTGGTCTTAATTTATACTTGTTTTATACTTAATTCTAATTTAATTTTAATTATGTGTGTTATCTTAATTTATATTAATTTTAAGTGTGTGGTGTCTTAATTTCCTTGTTTTAAATGTTTTATTTATTCATAGTTTTATATGTAAATATGTATATATGTGTGTGTGGGTCTGTCTCCATGTGTATGTATATGTGTATATATGTATATATATGTGGATATATATGTGGATATATATATATGTATATGTAGTGGGGCCCAGGTGTAGGGGGCCATAGGCATTTAAAGAAATGAATAGAGAGTGATCTCTTCGCCGCTTACCCACCTTCTCCATTTTTTAGAATAAAATTTTTTTTAGAATATGTTTTAATAAGAGTGATTGTGGGAGCCCTAACATCTCTCTCTCTCTCCTTTTCCCCTCCAGAGCTGTGGTTCCAGAACACAAAATGTTTTTTAGTAAAGGGGTTTTTTAGTAAAGCTTTTAAAGTGAACACACCCAGCCGGTCCTCGTGTGCCCGTGCACCTCGTGGCATCCTCACAGGATGCCACGTTTTAATCTTTACCTAACCTCGCCTGTGCCACGCAGACCCAAACCCCACTCCAAATACCAAAATATACGACTTCACCTGTGCCGATCCGATCTCCCAGACCAAATAAGCCACCTCTTAACCCCATCCTTAGTGGAAACAATTACCTCATTACATATCCACCCAGGGGTCTCCTCATTTCAACCATTCACCCCATCGGTTTAATTATCCTTACCTCAACCATCCACGCCACCACGGACCCACCCATATATAAGTCCTGATCTCAACCACTTACCTTATCAGGTGCCCGACCATGTACTTTATCCCCACCTTAACCTCTCCAGAAACTGGAACCTAACCCCAACCACCTCACCCCTATCTACTCCTTAGGGGTGAATACACAGGTGGGTTATGGTCGGAATGTGAGAGTGGATATATGTGGATGTGTACATGGGGATGTATGTATATATATGTGTGTGTATTCATGTGTATGTATGGGTATATATATATATATATATGTATATATATATGGATATATGTTGTATATGTGTGTGTATATGTATGTGTATGGGCTTATGGATATACTTGTGTGTACAGAAAGGAATGGAAACAAAAAGACAGACTCCAAAGACAACCATATTTTTATTCTGTCATTTCCCCCTTTTCTTATTTTTCTTGGTTCCTGGTTTTTATTGATAATATTTTTTTCTTTATTGTTTTTATTGTACATGTTATGAAACGGTTTCTGGTAACTTCATTCTTTTAGAACATTTACCAAGAGGGATCCCCCCTTCCCCACTCTTCTCCTACCCCTGGGTCTGGGGGTTGCCTCGCAAAGTGAAAAGGAACTGACACCTGTAAGACAGACCTGGGAGGAACATAGCGACAGACCTAGATCTCCCATGGACCAATCAACTGGTGCCAGGTCAGGCTCCGCCTCCGACCGAGAATCCATATTTCCAAGGCCCGAGGCAGCCCCACCCATACTCCTGATGAAGCCAGTGATGGCGAAACGTTGAGACCCTCTCCGCTTTTTAAACCTTTTAAATACTCACCTGTGAAGCTGAAAGCATAAGAGTATGCCTTTTAAACAAGTTTTAAAGTTTTTTTAGAAAGAGTTTTTTTATAATTTATGGTTGGATGCCATTTTTTAATAACAGGTTTTAGCAACAAACATTCTCCAAGGAAGGAAGGACTACCATCATTCTGGGACAAACACACACAGAGGCCTACAGCAGGTGCTGGAAGGTGGTGAGTAGAACCATCCATAAGGAAAGAAGCGTGTGCACACGGAAGAGGAACTAAAATCTGCTCACCACTAAACCCACCTGTCAACCCTTTGGTGAACAGAACATTTTAAGACACTGGGTAGGGCCAGAGGGAGGACAAGGCCCAAAAAGGCCATCTTCTCCCATCTTCCCTCTCCTAGGAGAGGAGGCCTGTTTCACCCACAGGCCTCATTTTAAACCTGTAAGTTTTGAAATTGTTTATCCAACCGTGTATTTTAAGCATTATGCCTTTTTAGCATGCTTTTTATTAGGCTTTTACCGGAACAGCGCACAGAAAGCTGAGTGTTTTTTAACCCTCTTATCCCTCATCTTATCCCTTGTTTTTAACTTGCTTTGATTGTGGTTAACCAGGAACCAATTATTTATTTATTTATTTATTTTATTACAGAGAACTCATCCCTTCTCCCATCCTTGACACTGCTGCATTTCTTTTAAAACTTTTACCCTAACCCTTAATGTTTTCAGATTAGGCCTTACAAGATTTGTTTTAGTAAAAGGTTTTGTGGATTATTTGAAATGTATACTCTTTTAGAAATCCACCGGATCTTTTAAAACATATTAAATTTCCTTTTAGTTCCTTTTTAGCTTGATACAAATTTTAAGATTGCCATTTGAAAACTAATTTTATTGCTATGCTTTTTTTTAAAAAAATATTTTTTTAAAAAAAACAAAAAATATTTTTTTTAAAAAACAATCATTTTTATTTCTTTTATGGTTTATTTTTTATCCCATTAGTGGTTTTTAGGCCAACTGGAAATAATTCTAAATATCAGCTGTTTTTTGATTGGACCCTGTCAGGTGCTCCAGTCTCCGCAGCAATCACCATGTCAATCTCTCTACACAACCGGTTCACACCTCTCTCAGGGGAGGAGTTGGGAGGGGATACTTACCATCATCCCTCCCCTCCTCACCCCAAAACCAATAACCTACCTTTTCAATGCCAAGCAGACACCCACCTACATACAAAAAGATATTTTAAATTATTGCAGGCTACCCATCACTCAGAAATACTAAATAACACATTCAACCAAGGCACTTACCCACAGGGGATGATGAGGAAGGTGAATAAACTCACCTCGTTCATCAAACCCTCCTCACCCAACTCCATAACAGCGGACAAGGTCCGCGACAATACCAACCAATGGATGCATCACAATATGATCATACTGAGAGAACATTACGACCGGGTGATTGCTGCCGAGCTGGAGAACCTACCCGATTTTAACCCGGCAGCATTTGACAAAGCGCTCCAGTGGGGGAGAGCGAGGTACCAGAAGAGGTTAACGTCCTCCTCCATCAAAACACTGAGGGACCTCCTAACCCTAGGCCCTGAACTGGAGGAGGTTGCTCCCCCTCCTCGGGTCTCCCCTGTTGACTTTCCCCCTATAGGCCACACAGCTGGACCGAGGGAAAAACCCTCGTGCTCCCCTTTGTCCATTCAGGTGACGGAACAGGATGCAGCGGTGGTAAAAATCACCAGTCCCACCCAGCAGTCTCCAATCCATCTTCCTAAGCGTAACCCGCGGCGCCAGGTCAGAGTTATGCTTCACCGCCTTCCTGACAGCCCGGACCATCCACCCAACACCCCAACGGATACCACCCCCATAGCAATACAGCAAACGGTTTTTAGTAATGTTGCTCTCCCTTGTAGTAACTCAATCTCATCCTCCCCCCCTCCAGGTACCCCTCCGTTCGACCAGCAGATGGAGCCGGGGCGGCATGCTAATTCAATCAGCACCACAAACAAATCTACTGAAGTGGAGGATAACATCATGATGATGGATCAAGTGATGAGAAGCGTAATGCATACACCATCCAAACCATCTGAATCCTCCACTTCTAACTATAGTGGTGACCTAGCAGCAGCCCCCGGTTCCACAGGTCGACCGGAACCCCACTTCCACCCCTATACCTTCCGCAAAATACAAGACTGGTCACTACAAGTCAACAAACACATCCTGTTCTTGGGGGATGCCAACCTATCGCGCATTCCACCCTTCACCGACCCACAGATCCAAGTAGACAGTTTCCCCGGAGCGACTTTCCATCATTTCCATACGATACTGAAAAAACTCACTCCACACCCGGACGTCAGACAGGTTATTGTTTCAGCAGGACTCAACAACTGCCTGCAGGAACAAGAACCGACCACGACCACCAAACAATTACAGCAGACCATGAGGACAGCCAAAACCACCTTTCCCAACGCCACCCTTTACATCCCCATCATTAACTACTCAACCAGACTGGACAAAAAGAAACAGGACCTCATCACTAGACTTAACAACACAATAATGACAAAATGTAATTACCTACCAGAAATCAACTCACTCCTTTTCCAGACGACAACTAAAGACAGAGCAGACTGGACCAAACAGACAGCGACGACCATCTTCAACTATTGGAAACAGCAGTTAAACTTGTGAGTGGGGAGAACTGTCTCACTGCAACTCCCCACTCATCCAATATCACAAACCTCTGTTCCACCTTCTCCCTCACCCCTTCGCAACAGGACTTACTTGAGAAAGGACTGACATTCATCCCTACTCCAGACCCTCCAACCAGGCCGGAGCTCAGGAGGGACCTCCACAACTTCCACAGGAGGCTTAAACTCTTGGACCACTTTGGGGCAGCGGAGAGGCGAGAGCCTCTTCCCTTCACCGGACCGTCCAGATGGGAACCCCACTCAGACACCATTTCTTTACAATTAAACCAGTTAATACACTCAAATTTACAAGCACTCACCCGTTGGCGCCCCCTTCTGGACAGAAAACAAAATATATCCCAGGAACAAAAACAAATTCTGAAATCACTAGGAACAAACAAAAACATCATAATCAAACCCGCAGACAAAGGGGGACAAATAGTTATACAGGATAGAAACAACTACATACTTGAAGTAAACAGACAGCTAAACAATAAGACATATTACAAACCACTCACACAATCCATGCAGATAGAAACACAAACACTAATCAGACAAATAGTACAGACACTATACAAAAACAAATATATAAATGCTAAACAGAGAACTTACCTGGACGGCCCGGATGAACCCAGACCTCGCCTCTTCTACCTGCTCCCGAAGATCCACAAGCCGCCTGACACGTGGACGGTCCCTGCTGTAGTTCCGGTCGGCAGACCAATAGTAAGCGACTGCGGATCAGAAACATACCGCATAGCTGAATACATTGACTATTACCTCAACCCACTATCCAACCGACACCCTAGCTATATTAAGGACACATACACCTTTGTCAATAAAATCAAACAGTGGACAGTACCCAGACACACCCTCCTCTTCACAATAGACATTGACTCCCTATACACCAACATTGAAACCCCACTCGGACTTGCCGCCATCAAACACACCTTCCGGAAATACCCAGACCCTTCAAGACCTGACAACGAACTACTACAACTACTAGAACTTACCCTGACCAGAAATGACTTTCAATTTGACAGCAAACATTTTCTCCAAATGTGTGGATGCGCGATGGGGAGGAAATACTCCCCCTCTTATGCGGACATCTACCTGGCGCTGTGGGAGGAGACTGCTCTGGCCAAATGTGAGGATAAACCGCTGTTGTATGTCCGTTACCTGGACGACATCTTTGGCCTGTGGGACAAAACAGAAGCAGATTTCAAGAATTTTTTTAGCATCTTAAATTTGCACCACAACAAAATAAAATTAAAATATAACCTGCAATCTAGGTCAATTGAGTTCTTAGACACCCGGGTTTTTTTTAGGGAATCCATGGACAACAGCAAGCAACTGGCAACAAAAGTGCATTTTAAAGAAACCGACAGACATGCGCTTTTACACAAATCCAGTTATCATCCAAAGCACACCTACAGAGGTCTGATCAAGTCTCAGCTGATCCGTTTTAAAAGAATATGCACTTACCCCGAGGATGTGGAGGAGGCGACTGGAGTTCTCTTCGGTGCACTGAGGCCGCGGGGATACTCGAGGCGCTTCCTTAGGAGCATCAAAGCGGAGGTCAACGGCACCTTCCAAAGAGGGAGCAACAACTCACCGGCGCCCCACAACCAACAAGCTCTCGTCCCCCTAGTAATAACATATTCACAAAGTGTTAATACACTAATATTGTTAATAAAATCTAACCTAGAGGGGGCGAGAAGCGCTTGCGATGCTCTACGGGGGTGCCGTATGATCTCCGCTTACAGGCGGAACAAGAACCTCAGAGACAGTTTAGTGCACTCTGCGTTCAATAATGATGAGTCCAGAAAGGAAGCGCTTCGTTCGGCTGAGATTGATTTTATCCACTTACCTTACATTTTTAACAGGTACGGGGGGGTGGGCTCCAGTCTGTGGCAGACACTCCGACCAAGTACCATCAATGCCGTTTACGCCATTAGATGTCGAGCCTGCCACAGACTGTACATCGGGGAAACCAGAAATTCCATCAGAATTCGAATCAAACAACACAAATACATGATGGAAAGGGGACAGGGAACAAATATTTTATACTCCCATTTTAAACTCCACGGCCCACACAACCTCCAGAGCTTGGGCCTGGAGTCCAATACAAACTGGACCACGGCTCAGCGACGGACTGGAGAGAGGAAGTGGATGAGATTACTAAAAACAATAGATCCATATGGCCTCAACGAAAAATTTTAGCGTGTCCGTTTTTTTAAAAAAGAAACACCTTTTTTTTTAAAAATAAACAAGATGCACAGAGGCCATATTTTTAACAGCTGGGGCTCCCGCGGTCTCGCTTTTAGTAAGGTTTTTTTAGGAGCTAACCGGCCTCCCTCGGGGGACTTGCCCCTTACTCTCCCTCTCCCTAACCAACCCACAAAAAAAGAGAGAGAAGTGCCATACACACTGTCCTCTTTTCCCTGTCCTATAATCCAAATGAAATCATTTTTATGCATGTTTTTATCTATCCATCTTTTATGGAATGTTGTTTTTATGTTATAAATTTAATTGCATGTTTTTAAGCACTTATTCAAGCACTTTAATAGGACAGGGCAAATGACATGAAACTGGTCACTTTGCCTCTCCCACATGGGGGAGGTAGGGAGGGGGTGCCCCTCTGGAGAGCATCGCCTCAAACAGGGGAGGCCCTTGGATCCTAGGTCACACACTGGAGCACTGGGGGTAAGCGGTGGGCAAAGCCCCCTGCACGGGACCCACTCCCCTTAAGTTAATATTTATAATATTTATTTTATTTTATTTAATGATTTTAATATTTTATGAATTTTAAAAGAGTGTGTGTGGTCTTAATTTATACTTGTTTTATACTTAATTCTAATTTAATTTTAATTATGTGTGTTATCTTAATTTATATTAATTTTAAGTGTGTGGTGTCTTAATTTCCTTGTTTTAAATGTTTTATTTATTCATAGTTTTATATGTAAATATGTATATATGTGTGTGTGGGTCTGTCTCCATGTGTATGTATATGTGTATATATGTATATATATGTGGATATATATGTGGATATATATATATGTATATGTAGTGGGGCCCAGGTGTAGGGGGCCATAGGCATTTAAAGAAATGAATAGAGAGTGATCTCCTCGCCGCTTACCCACCTTCTCCATTTTTTAGAATAAAATTTTTTTTAGAATATGTTTTAATAAGAGTGATTGTGGGAGCCCTAACATCTCTCTCTCTCTCCTTTTCCCCTCCAGAGCTGTGGTTCCAGAACACAAAATGTTTTTTAGTAAAGGGGTTTTTTAGTAAAGCTTTTAAAGTGAACACACCCAGCCGGTCCTCGTGTGCCCGTGCACCTCGTGGCATCCTCACAGGATGCCACGTTTTAATCTTTACCTAACCCTAACCCAACCCTAACCCTAACCCTAACCCTAACCCTAACCCTAACCCTATAACCCTAACCCTAACCCTAACCCTAACCCTAACCCTAACCCTAACCCTAACCCTAAACCCTAACCCTAACCCTAACCCTAACCCCTAACCCTAACCCTACCCTAACCCTAACCCTAACCCTAACCCTAACCCTAACCCTAACCCTAACCCTAACCCTAACCCTAACCCCCTAACCCTAACCCTAACCCTAACCCTAACCCTAACCCTAACCCTAACCCTAACCCCCTAACCCTAACCCTAACCCTAACCCTAACCCTAACCCCCTAACCCTAACCCTAACCCTAAAAACAAAAAATATTTTTTTAAAAAAACAATCATTTTTATTTCTTTTATGGTTTATTTTTTATCCCATTAGTGGTTTTTAGGCCAACTGGAAATAATTCTAAATATCAGCTGTTTTTTGATTGGACCCTGTCAGGTGCTCCAGTCTCCGCAGCAATCACCATGTCAATCTCTCTACACAACCGGTTCACACCTCTCTCAGGGGAGGAGTTGGGAGGGGATACTTACCATCATCCCTCCCCTCCTCACCCCAAAACCAATAACCTACCTTTTCAATGCCAAGCAGACACCCACCTACATACAAAAAGATATTTTAAATTATTGCAGGCTACCCATCACTCAGAAATACTAAATAACACATTCAACCAAGGCACTTACCCACAGGGGATGATGAGGAAGGTGAATAAACTCACCTCGTTCATCAAACCCTCCTCACCCAACTCCATAACAGCGGACAAGGTCCGCGACAATACCAACCAATGGATGCATCACAATATGATCATACTGAGAGAACATTACGACCGGGTGATTGCTGCCGAGCTGGAGAACCTACCCGATTTTAACCCGGCAGCATTTGACAAAGCGCTCCAGTGGGGGAGAGCGAGGTACCAGAAGAGGTTAACGTCCTCCTCCATCAAAACACTGAGGGACCTCCTAACCCTAGGCCCTGAACTGGAGGAGGTTGCTCCCCCTCCTCGGGTCTCCCCTGTTGACTTTCCCCCTATAGGCCACACAGCTGGACCGAGGGAAAAACCCTCGTGCTCCCCTTTGTCCATTCAGGTGACGGAACAGGATGCAGCGGTGGTAAAAATCACCAGTCCCACCCAGCAGTCTCCAATCCATCTTCCTAAGCGTAACCCGCGGCGGCAGGTCAGAGTTATGCTTCACCGCCTTCCTGACAGCCCGGACCATCCACCCAACACCCCAACGGATACCACCCCCATAGCAATACAGCAAACGGTTTTTAGTAATGTTGCTCTCCCTTGTAGTAACTCAATCTCATCCTCCCCCCCTCCAGGTACCCC
Organism: Lophius americanus; assembly: GCA_037951165.1. Classification (NCBI taxonomy): domain Eukaryota; kingdom Metazoa; phylum Chordata; class Actinopteri; order Lophiiformes; family Lophiidae; genus Lophius; species Lophius americanus. Next base: position 9,377 of record JBBDHG010000177.1, read on the forward strand.
TCCGTTCGACCAGCAGATGGAGCCGGGGCGGCATGCTAATTCAATCAGCACCACAAACAAATCTACTGAAGTGGAGGATAACATCATGATGATGGATCAAGTGATGAGAAGCGTAATGCATACACCATCCAAACCATCTGAATCCTCCACTTCTAACTATAGTGGTGACCTAGCAGCAGCCCCCGGTTCCACAGGTCGACCGGAACCCCACTTCCACCCCTATACCTTCCGCAAAATACAAGACTGGTCACTACAAGTCAACAAACACATCCTGTTCTTGGGGGATGCCAACCTATCGCGCATTCCACCCTTCACCGACCCACAGATCCAAGTAGACAGTTTCCCCGGAGCGACTTTCCATCATTTCCATACGATACTGAAAAAACTCACTCCACACCCGGACGTCAGACAGGTTATTGTTTCAGCAGGACTCAACAACTGCCTGCAGGAACAAGAACCGACCACGACCACCAAACAATTACAGCAGACCATGAGGACAGCCAAAACCACCTTTCCCAACGCCACCCTTTACATCCCCATCATTAACTACTCAACCAGACTGGACAAAAAGAAACAGGACCTCATCACTAGACTTAACAACACAATAATGACAAAATGTAATTACCTACCAGAAATCAACTCACTCCTTTTCCAGACGACAACTAAAGACAGAGCAGACTGGACCAAACAGACAGCGACGACCATCTTCAACTATTGGAAACAGCAGTTAAACTTGTGAGTGGGGAGAACTGTCTCACTGCAACTCCCCACTCATCCAATATCACAAACCTCTGTTCCACCTTCTCCCTCACCCCTTCGCAACAGGACTTACTTGAGAAAGGACTGACATTCATCCCTACTCCAGACCCTCCAACCAGGCCGGAGCTCAGGAGGGACCTCCACAACTTCCACAGGAGGCTTAAACTCTTGGACCACTTTGGGGCAGCGGAGAGGCGAGAGCCTCTTCCCTTCACCGGACCGTCCAGATGGGAACCCCACTCAGACACCATTTCTTTACAATTAAACCAGTTAATACACTCAAATTTACAAGCACTCACCCGTTGGCGCCCCCTTCTGGACAGAAAACAAAATATATCCCAGGAACAAAAACAAATTCTGAAATCACTAGGAACAAACAAAAACATCATAATCAAACCCGCAGACAAAGGGGGACAAATAGTTATACAGGATAGAAACAACTACATACTTGAAGTAAACAGACAGCTAAACAATAAGACATATTACAAACCACTCACACAATCCATGCAGATAGAAACACAAACACTAATCAGACAAATAGTACAGACACTATACAAAAACAAATATATAAATGCTAAACAGAGAACTTACCTGGACGGCCCGGATGAACCCAGACCTCGCCTCTTCTACCTGCTCCCGAAGATCCACAAGCCGCCTGACACGTGGACGGTCCCTGCTGTAGTTCCGGTCGGCAGACCAATAGTAAGCGACTGCGGATCAGAAACATACCGCATAGCTGAATACATTGACTATTACCTCAACCCACTATCCAACCGACACCCTAGCTATATTAAGGACACATACACCTTTGTCAATAAAATCAAACAGTGGACAGTACCCAGACACACCCTCCTCTTCACAATAGACATTGACTCCCTATACACCAACATTGAAACCCCACTCGGACTTGCCGCCATCAAACACACCTTCCGGAAATACCCAGACCCTTCAAGACCTGACAACGAACTACTACAACTACTAGAACTTACCCTGACCAGAAATGACTTTCAATTTGACAGCAAACATTTTCTCCAAATGTGTGGATGCGCGATGGGGAGGAAATACTCCCCCTCTTATGCGGACATCTACCTGGCGCTGTGGGAGGAGACTGCTCTGGCCAAATGTGAGGATAAACCGCTGTTGTATGTCCGTTACCTGGACGACATCTTTGGCCTGTGGGACAAAACAGAAGCAGATTTCAAGAATTTTTTTAGCATCTTAAATTTGCACCACAACAAAATAAAATTAAAATATAACCTGCAATCTAGGTCAATTGAGTTCTTAGACACCCGGGTTTTTTTTAGGGAATCCATGGACAACAGCAAGCAACTGGCAACAAAAGTGCATTTTAAAGAAACCGACAGACATGCGCTTTTACACAAATCCAGTTATCATCCAAAGCACACCTACAGAGGTCTGATCAAGTCTCAGCTGATCCGTTTTAAAAGAATATGCACTTACCCCGAGGATGTGGAGGAGGCGACTGGAGTTCTCTTCGGTGCACTGAGGCCGCGGGGATACTCGAGGCGCTTCCTTAGGAGCATCAAAGCGGAGGTCAACGGCACCTTCCAAAGAGGGAGCAACAACTCACCGGCGCCCCACAACCAACAAGCTCTCGTCCCCCTAGTAATAACATATTCACAAAGTGTTAATACACTAATATTGTTAATAAAATCTAACCTAGAGGGGGCGAGAAGCGCTTGCGATGCTCTACGGGGGTGCCGTATGATCTCCGCTTACAGGCGGAACAAGAACCTCAGAGACAGTTTAGTGCACTCTGCGTTCAATAATGATGAGTCCAGAAAGGAAGCGCTTCGTTCGGCTGAGATTGATTTTATCCACTTACCTTACATTTTTAACAGGTACGGGGGGGTGGGCTCCAGTCTGTGGCAGACACTCCGACCAAGTACCATCAATGCCGTTTACGCCATTAGATGTCGAGCCTGCCACAGACTGTACATCGGGGAAACCAGAAATTCCATCAGAATTCGAATCAAACAACACAAATACATGATGGAAAGGGGACAGGGAACAAATATTTTATACTCCCATTTTAAACTCCACGGCCCACACAACCTCCAGAGCTTGGGCCTGGAGTCCAATACAAACTGGACCACGGCTCAGCGACGGACTGGAGAGAGGAAGTGGATGAGATTACTAAAAACAATAGATCCATATGGCCTCAACGAAAAATTTTAGCGTGTCCGTTTTTTTAAAAAAGAAACACCCTTTTTTTTAAAAATAAACAAGATGCACAGAGGCCATATTTTTAACAGCTGGGGCTCCCGCGGTCTCGCTTTTAGTAAGGTTTTTTTAGGAGCTAACCGGCCTCCCTCGGGGGACTTGCCCCTTACTCTCCCTCTCCCTAACCAACCCACAAAAAAAGAGAGAGAAGTGCCATACACACTGTCCTCTTTTCCCTGTCCTATAATCCAAATGAAATCATTTTTATGCATGTTTTTATCTATCCATCTTTTATGGAATGTTGTTTTTATGTTATAAATTTAATTGCATGTTTTTAAGCACTTATTCAAGCACTTTAATAGGACAGGGCAAATGACATGAAACTGGTCACTTTGCCTCTCCCACATGGGGGAGGTAGGGAGGGGGTGCCCCTCTGGAGAGCATCGCCTCAAACAGGGGAGGCCCTTGGATCCTAGGTCACACACTGGAGCACTGGGGGTGAGCGGTGGGCAAAGCCCCCTGCACGGGACCCACTCCCCTTAAGTTAATAGTTATAATATTTATTTTATTTTATTTAATGATTTTAATATTTTATGAATTTTAAAAGAGTGTGTGTGGTCTTAATTTATACTTGTTTTATACTTAATTCTAATTTAATTTTAATTATGTGTGTTATCTTAATTTATATTAATTTTAAGTGTGTGGTGTCTTAATTTCCTTGTTTTAAATGTTTTATTTATTCATAGTTTTATATGTAAATATGTATATATGTGTGTGTGGGTCTGTCTCCATGTGTATGTATATGTGTATATATGTGTATATATATGTGTATATATATGTGGATATATATATATGTATATGTAGTGGGGCCCAGGTGTAGGGGGCCATAGGCATTTAAAGAAATGAATAGAGAGTGATCTCCTCGCCGCTTACCCACCTTCTCCATTTTTTAGAATAAAATTTTTTTTTTTAGAATATGTTTTAATAAGAGTGATTGTGGGAGCCCTAACATCTCTCTCTCTCTCCTTTTCCCCTCCAGAGCTGTGGTTCCAGAACACAAAATGTTTTTTAGTAAAGGGGTTTTTTAGTAAAGCTTTTAAAGTGAACACACCCAGCCGGTCCTCGTGTGCCCGTGCACCTCGTGGCATCCTCACAGGATGCCACGTTTTAATCTTTACCTAACCCTAACCCTAACCCTAACCCTAACCCTAACCCTAACCCACGTTTTAATCTTTACCTAACCTCGCCTGTGCCACGCAGACCCAAACCCCACTCCAAATACCAAAACATACGACTTCACCTGTGCCTATCCGATCTACATTTTTAACAGGTACGGGGGGGTGGGCTCCAGTCTGTGGCAGACACTCCGACCAAGTACCATCAATGCCGTTTACGCCATTAGATGTCGAGCCTGCCACAGACTGTACATCGGGGAAACCAGAAATTCCATCAGAATCTCTCTCTCCCTTTCCCCTCCAGAGCTGTGGTTCCAGAACACAAAATGTTTTTTAGTAAAGGGGTTTTTTAGTAAAGCTTTTAAAGTGAACACACCCAGCCGGTCCTCGTGTGCCCGTGCACCTCGTGGCATCCTCACAGGATGCCACGTTTTAATCTTTACCTAACCTCGCCTGTGCCACGCAGACCCAAACCCCACTCCAAATACCAAAACATACGACTTCACCTGTGCCTATCCGATCTACATTTTTAACAGGTACGGGGGGGTGGGCTCCAGTCTGTGGCAGACACTCCGACCAAGTACCATCAATGCCGTTTACGCCATTAGATGTCGAGCCTGCCACAGACTGTACATCGGGGAAACCAGAAATTCCATCAGAATCTCTCTCTCCCTTTCCCCTCCAGAGCTGTGGTTCCAGAACACAAAATGTTTTTTAGTAAAGGGGTTTTTTAGTAAAGCTTTTAAAGTGAACACACCCAGCCGGTCCTCGTGTGCCCGTGCACCTCGTGGCATCCTCACAGGATGCCACGTTTTAATCTTTACCTAACCTCGCCTGTGCCACGCAGACCCAAACCCCACTCCAAATACCAAAACATACGACTTCACCTGTGCCTATCCGATCTACATTTTTAACAGGTACGGGGGGGTGGGCTCCAGTCTGTGGCAGACACTCCGACCAAGTACCATCAATGCCGTTTACGCCATTAGATGTCGAGCCTGCCACAGACTGTACATCGGGGAAACCAGAAATTCCATCAGAATCTCTCTCTCCCTTTCCCCTCCAGAGCTGTGGTTCCAGAACACAAAATGTTTTTTAGTAAAGGGGTTTTTTAGTAAAGCTTTTAAAGTGAACACACCCAGCCGGTCCTCGTGTGCCCGTGCACCTCGTGGCATCCTCACAGGATGCCACGTTTTAATCTTTACCTAACCTCGCCTGTGCCACGCAGACCCAAACCCCACTCCAAATACCAAAACATACGACTTCACCTGTGCCTATCCGATCTACATTTTTAACAGGTACGGGGGGGTGGGCTCCAGTCTGTGGCAGACACTCCGACCAAGTACCATCAATGCCGTTTACGCCATTAGATGTCGAGCCTGCCACAGACTGTACATCGGGGAAACCAGAAATTCCATCAGAATCTCTCTCTCCCTTTCCCCTCCAGAGCTGTGGTTCCAGAACACAAAATGTTTTTTAGTAAAGGGGTTTTTTAGTAAAGCTTTT